>SJYC01061327.1:0-23110 GCA_006408675.1 Madoqua kirkii
TTTTTTTTTTTTTTTTTTTGGTTGATTGTTGTTCAGTAGTTGTGATTTTGGTGTTTTCATGGTAAGAAGTAAGCTCATGTCCTGCTCCATCATCTTGTCTCCCCAAGCATCTACTCTCTTTCTTCTTGGTTGGTCCTTTGTCAGCACTTGAAAGTAGGTCTTTGAGAACACAGATTTCACATGTATATATTGCCCAAAATATACACTCTGTATCCTTGGGTGCTGTGTCCTCCCAAAGCGTATCTTAAGTGCTTTTATTTTTTCTACCAGTACTGTCACTATCATAATCCAAGCCTATGCCAACTCTCGCCTAGATTCTTGTAATCTAACTGCTCTATTTTGTATTCACTCTTGCCATCCCTCTCCAGTTTCTCCTCTTAGTAACCAAAGTGACCTCTCAAAAATGTAAATCAAATAATGTCACCTTTCTATTCAGACTCTCCAGTGGATTTTCATTGCACTTAGAATAAAATGTACTAATAGACTCCATACCTTGGCCTTTGAGGTCCTATGGAACCAGCCTTTATTTTCCTTTCTGATACTCCCTCTATCCATGATGTCATAGATGATGCTTATAAAATCCCTGTCTGCATATTCCCTAAACATACTGGTTCTGCTGGGCTCCAACCCTTCACACCACCCAGCTGTTTCTCTCCAGCATCTTCACATCTCATTATTCAACTTTCAGCTGGAATATAACCTCAGCAACATCCTTCCTGGCTGTGTAAGCTAAAGAAGAAAGTGCCTACTCCCCTGCCAAGTCCCTCTCTGTGGCATTCATCTATGCCACTATACTATTTTGTTACCTACACAGTTATCACTACCTTAACTTTTTTTGTTGTTTCTCAGTTGCTAAGTTGTGTCCAACTCCTTGAGACCCCATGTACTGTAGCCTGCCAGGCTGCTCTGTCTATGGGTTTATCATATTATTTTTTTTTTGTCTCAACTGAATTATTTTTTTTATCCACTAAAACGTATACCCCATATGTTAGTCTAAGTTCCCAAAGAGGCAAGCACCAAGGTGGGATTAGATGTACAGTGCTTTAAGTAAGAAAAATGCCCAAGAGGGAAAATGAGAAGGGAAGACAGATTTGAGAGAGTCACCAGAACCTAATTCAAGTGTGAACCTGATGGAAGGAGAGAGGGCAAGAAGGTACAGGTGAAGTGAACTAGGCTGCTGTGCAGTCTAAGGAATGCTCAGTAAGGCCACTGATGAGCTCTCACGTCATAGTTCATCATCTTAAGAATACATGTCTCACAAGAATGGACAGTCACAGCCAGTCACAGGCAGAGAGCAGTCCATTCAAACTGTGATCTGCAACAAAGGATGCAGTAGATTTCAGAGTGCAGAATCTGAGGTGCCTGGTCAATTATACTTCCATATTTGGAGACCTATAAGGCACGTTTTTATGCCTACCACACTTTATAAGAGCAAAGACTGTATGTGCTATCCATTCTCAGAGCTTTCATGATAGCTGACACACAGAAGATATTTAAGATGTACTTATGAGATAAATAAATGAATAAACAAATGAAGAATCTTGCCCAAGATCACATAGGTTCAAGAGTTGAATTTGGAAACTAATCTCTCTAGTTACAGATAAAGTACTTGTTGTTGTTCAGTTGGCCAGTCATGTCCAACTCTTTATAACCCCATGGACTGCAGCATGCCAGGCCTCCCTGTCCCTCACCATCTCCTGAAGTTTGCCCACGTTCACGTCCAGTGCATCAGTGATGCCATCCAGCCATCTCATCCTCTGACAATCTCTTCTCCTTCTGCCTTCGGTCTTTTCCAGCATCAGAGACTTTCCCAGTGAGTCAGCTGTTCACATCAGGTGACCAAAATACTGGAACTTAACCTTCAGCATCAGTCCTTCCAATGAGTATTCAGGGTTGATTTCCCTTAGGACTGACCAGTTTGATCTTCTTGGCAAGTCTCTCCTTGGCAAGGGGCTCTCAGGAGTCTTCTCTTACACCACAGTTCAAAGGCTGTGCTACCAGTGTTTTGTTATACTGTCTCTAAGACTGTTAACCAGAATTAAAAAAAAAATTATATACACTTGACTGGACCTTCATGATATATTTACATCTCTTCTGAAACATTTTGTCCAAATTTTCTATTTATAAGACTTTTTTTTCCCCTCAGACCTAACAAAACAGAAAAGATTGTATCCATCATGCAAAAAAAGTGTTAACTTCTCTCCCTTATACCAAGTGTGCTGGATATACAAAGTAGAATATTGTTTTCTTCAAGAGTAGTTACAAAGTGGAGGGGGAAAAAAAAAAACCAGAAGACAATGCTCTTCCAGAAAGATTAAGAGTGGGCATCAACCCTGTTACTCTCAGTAAATGTCATGTAGAGAAAAGCAATGCATTCATGTTACCACTGTGTGATATGATAATCAAAAAGTCTCGAATATTCCTATAAAGGAGTTGAATTTTATCACAAAGGACAAACATCTAACTTGACCATCTTACAAAAATGCTCAAAAACAGAAGAGACATCTTAAAACGAGCTTCAATGCATGCAAGGCAAGAAAAATAATAGAAACCACATAAAATATTTTTAAATGTTATACTTTGAAGCTGATAGCTTGAGATCAAAGACAGTGGTAAATTGCTTATCTAAAGTATCTTCTACTCAGAAATCTGGATGGCAAAAATAAACAACTTGGCTCTAGGCCTTAATCATTTTCCCTAAAACCAAAACAGAACAGAACCAGTTGTCCACAGAGTCCAAAGCAGCAAGCAAGTGAAAATACCCTGGTGGTGCACAAGAGAACTGGGTTCAGTGACTTGTATGATGCAAAAGAGCTGATTTTCTGAAAATGAATCATTGTTTTAAAACCCTGGAGCCTTCATTCTGTGTAGTGACTTGGAACCCAGAGGAAAGACTATCTCTTTGATTAGCCTTGGATCTTTTGTTTTGACTCAAGGATCAGAAGGGCCATAGTACTTGGAGACAGGTGAGAAGAAGTGAAGTAGAGAGAGATGATTAGTCATAAAAGGAGAGGTGGAATTTGTGATGGGCAGATAACTGATTTGCATAGATAGAAATTGGGCAAGTGGGAGATGATGTAACGTGGCATGAGAGAGAGGACAGCAGTCTGAATCTGATGGAGGGTTCTAGTGGAGGCAAGGGTGAGAATGCTAATTTTGCACAATGCTGTTGTCTCTAATCTTGGTTTATATGCAAATTCATTGACTTCCACCTCAGAGTTAATAAATCAGGATCTCTAGGAATGGGGGCTGCAAACCTTTTTTTATTTTAGGATCAACAAGTGATTCACATGGTCATCAAGTCTGGCTGACTGGTTCAATTTGAATTTAAGGTCTCCAGTTAGTAGGAAATTAATGTCCGCAAATTCCACTGCCAGTATAAATACAGGTAACTGAAACCAGTAAGAATATCCTTGAGCTTACTTTTTTCATTTACTTTAAGATGTCTTTCTGAAATTTGATTTCATGATGTTGTGTTCCTATCTCCTTAAAGTGTCATAAAGAAGAGTCTAGAGTCAGACTGGGGGTACCACTAAGTATTTCAAGGGAATGATAGAATAGAGATGACTGTCAAGCCAAATAAATGAAACTGATTCACATTTTTAACAGTTTCATTGAAATATAGTTGGCATACAAGCAAATGCATATGTGAGTTTTGATATATGTATACAGCTCACAAAGGGTCGGACATGACTAAGCAACTGAACTGAACTGACAGTGGAGAAGGAAACAACTACCCACTCCAATATTCATGCTTGGAAGATCTCATGGGCAGAGGAGCCTGGCCAGCTACAGTCCATGGAGTCATAGGAGGCAGACACAACAGTGACTAAACCACAGCCCCCACCATAGACCCATCGCCATACTCAAGATAATGAACGTACCTATGACCCTCCGCATTTTCATTAGGTCCCTTTGAAACCTCTTCCTTCCAACTTCCGCTATTTCTCTGTCTTGTCCACAGGCAACAACTGATCTGCTTTCTGTCAATTTAGTTTGCATTTTCCAGAACTTTATGTAATTAGAATCACTGAATGATCTCTTTTGTCTGGCGTCTCTTACTAAGCATAATTTTAGATTCATCTATATTCCTATTTTATCAATAGTTATTTTCTTTCTGTTTCCTAAGCAGTATGTTATTGTATGGACATTCTAGCTTGTTTATTCACTGGGTGATGTGCACTGGGTTGTTTCTGGGTTGGGGTTATAACAAATAAAGCTGCTATACACATTCATGATAGGTCTCTCCATGGACATGTACTTTCATTTTTCTAGGGTGAATATCTAGAACTACAACTAGATTATATGATAAGTATAGCCTCACTTTTTAAGAAACTGTCAAACTATGTTCCAAAGTGATTATACCATTTTATATTTCTGCCAGCAATGTCTGAGTTCCAGTTCTTCTGCAAGCTAAATAGCCCTTGATCATAATAGATTATCATTTTTATATATAGCTGGATTTCATTTGCTGAAATTTTGTTTAGGATTACTACATCTGTGCTCAGGAGGGATATCGGTCTGTAGTTTTGTTTTCTCATTGTATTTGTCTGTTTTTGGTCTCACAGGATGAATCCGGAAATGTTTTCTTCTATCCAATTTAATTTTCTGTAAGAGTTTGTGTCAATTTGGTGGTATTTCTCCATTAAATGTTTAGTAGATTCATCCATAAAGATCATCTGTGCCTGGTATTTTCTTTGCCAGATGTTTTCTAAACTATGAATTAAATTTCTTTCATAAAGCTAAGGCTACTCAGGTTATTTATTTCTTCCTGAGTAAACTTTGATAGTCTGTATCTTTTGAGGAATTTGTCAACAGTGGCTTTAAAAGGCAGAAAACAGTGAAGTAGCACATTAGAAAATCTTAGATATAATTATTTTCTATTCTTGGTCAAACAATTAAGCTTGGACTTCCCTGGTGGCTCAGTGGTGAAGAATCCACCTGCCAGTTCAGGAGACGTGGTTTTGATCCCTGATCTGTTCCCCGCTACTGCAGAGGAACTAACCCTGTGCACCACAACTATTAAGCCTGTGCTCTGGAGCCTGGGATAAGCCTGCATGCCTAGAGCCCATGCTCCGCACCTAGAGGTTAGCTCACTCTTTGTAACTAGAGAATAGCCCTGGAGACCCAGCAGAATAAAAAACAAATAAATAAAATTTTTACAAAACAAGCTTGAGGTAGGATAAAAATATTTCAGTCATGCAAGTTCTTACACTCCAAAAGCTATCAAGGGATATGCTCTGCCATAAGAGGTTAAATTGAGAGGAAGACAAGATAACCCAGAAATAGAGTGTCCAACAAGGAAATGCTAGAAAACTAGTCAAAGTTAGAGCAAAAGGTCTCAGGATGAAATGAATAAACTACTCACGCTTTTTTACAAAACAAGCTTGAGGTAGGATAAAAATATTTCAGTCATGCAAGTTCTTACACTCCAAAAGCTATCGAGGGATATGCTCTGCCATAAGAGGTTAAATTGAGAGGAAGACAAGATAACCCAGAAATAGAGTGTCCAACAAGGAAATGCTAGAAAACTAGTCAAAGTTAGAGCAAAAGGTCTCCAGGATGAAATGAATAAACTACTCACGCTTTTGTCAGGCAGTTCATTTGCTAAGCCACATCTGACTCTTTGCAGCCCCATGGACTGCAGCACGCCAGGCCTCCCTGCCTATCACCAACTCCCAGAGTTTACTCAAACTCATGTCCATTGAGTCGGTGATGCTGTCCAACCATCTCATCCTCTGTTGTCTTTTGATTCTGTCATCTTCTGTCATGAAAAATAGAATTGAAAGAATTTTTTAGTATCTATTACTATATTGGGGAAAATTAATCAGTACATGCATATGTAAAATAGCCAGTGGGAATTTGCTATATGACTCAGGGAATGCAAAGCTGGTGCTCTGTGATAATCTAGAGGGATAGGATGAGGAAGGAGGTGGGAGGGGGTTCAAGAGGGAGGAGATATACATATACTTATGGCCGATTCATGTTGATGCATGGCAGAAACCATCACAATATTTTAGTTATCTTCTAATTAAAAATTTTTAATATTAAGAAAGTATATAGGTAAGCAAATAAAAGAATAAAGCAGTAATGGAGAAAAACAAAATTTTATAAAAAGAAATTTTCATATCTGCCAAATAATGAACAATATTTATATAGATATAATCCACTAGCACCACCTGTGAAGCCCAGAGCTATAATTGTTGTTCAGTTGCTAAGTCATGTGCAAATCTTTGCAGCCCCAAGGACTGCAGCATAATCAGGCTTCCCAGTCCTTCACTGTCTACCCCTGAGTTTGCTCAAACTCATGTCCATGGCTGGAGTCGATGATGCCATCCAACCATCTCATCCTCTTTCATCCCCTCTCCTGCCCTCAATCATTCCCAGCATCAGACTCTTTTCCAGTGAGTCAGCTCTTCACATCAGATAGCCAAAGTATTGGAGTTTCAGCATCAGTCCATCATATTCCAGTGAATATTCAAGGTTGATTTCCTTTAGGATTCACTGGTTTTATCTCCTTGCTGTCTAAGGAACTCTCAAGAGTCTTATCCAGCACCAGAGGTTGAAAGCATCAATTCTTTAGTGCTCAGCCTTATTTATGGTCCAACTCTCATATCCATACATCACTACTGAAAAGCCCATATGTTTGACTATACAGACCTTTGTTGGCAAAGTGATACCTCTGCTTTTTAGTACACTATCTGAATTTGTCATAGCTTTTATTGCAATGAGCAAGCATCTTTCAGTTTCTTGGCTGCAGTCACACTCTGCAATGATGTTGGAGCCGAAAAAAATAGTTTGTCACTGTTTCCATTTTTCCCCCATCTATTTGCCATAATGTGATGGCCCCAAATACCACGATCTTAGTTTTTTTGAATGTTGAGTTTTAAACCAGCTTTTTCACTCTTTCACCTTCATCAAGAGGCTGTTTAGTTCCTCTGCTTTCTGCCATTAGGGTAGTATCACTTGCATATGTGAGGTTGTTAATATTTCTCTCAGCAATCTTAACTCCAGCTTGTGATTCATCCAGCCTTGTATTTCACATGATATACTCTGCATATAAGTTAAATAAGCAGGGTGACAATATGCAGCCTTGATGTACTCCTTTCCCAATTTTAAACTAGTTTGTTGTTCAATGTCTTGTTTTAACTCTTGTTTTTTGATCTGCATACAGGTTTCTCAGGAGGCAGGTAAGGTGGTCTGGTATTCCCATCTCTTTCAGAATTTTCCACACTTTGTTGTGATCCATACAGTCAAAGTCTTTAGCACAGTCAATGAAACAGAAGTAGGTGTTTTTCTGGAATTCCCTTGCTTTTTCTGTGATCCAATGGATGTTGGCAATTTGATTTCTGGTTCCTCTGCCTTTTCTAAATCCATCTTGTACATATGGAAGTTCTTGGTTCACACAATGTTGAAGCATAACTTGAAGGATATTGAGTGTTACCTTGCTAGCATATGAAATGAATGTAATAATCTAGTAGTGTGAACATTCTTTGGTATTGCCTTTCTTTGGAATTGGAATGAAAACTGACCTTTTCCAGTCCCATGACCATTGCTGAGTTTTCCAAATTTGCTGGTATATTGAGTCCAGCACTTTAACTATATCATCTTTTAGGATGTGAAATAGCTCGACTGGAATTCCATCACTTCCAGTAGCTTTGTTCATAGTAATGCTTCCTAATACCCACTTGGCTTTGCATTCTAGTATGTCTGGCTCTAGGTGAGTGACCAGATCATCATGGTTATCCAGGTCATGAAGACCATTTTTGTATATAGTTCTGTATATTCTTTCCACCTGTTCTTAATCTCTTCTGCTTCTGTAGGTCCATATCATTTCTGTCCTTTACTGTGCCTATCTTTGCACAAAATGCTTACTTGGTATCTCCAATTTTCTTGAAAATATCTTTAATCTTTCCCATTCTATGGTTTTCCTGTATTTTTTTGCATTGTTCACTTAAGGCATTCTTATCTCTCTCTTCTCTTCTCTGGAACTCTGCATTCAGTTGGATATCTTTCCCTTTCTCCTTTGCCTTTTGCTTCTCTTCTTTTCTCAGTTATTTGTAAGGCATTATTTTGCCTTCTTGCATTTTTGTTTCCTTTCTGATGGTTTTGTTCACTGCCTCCTGTACAATGTTGCAAACCTCTGTCTCTCATATATAATTCCTTGAATCTATTTGTCACCTCCATTGTATAATCACAAAGGATTTGATTTAGATCATACCTGGATGGTCTAGTGATTTTCCCTACTTTCTTCCATTTAAGCCTGAAATTTACAATAAGAAGCTGATGATCTGGGCCACAGTCAGTTCCAGGTCTTGTTTTTGCTGGCTGTATAGAGCTTCTCCATCTTTGGCTACAAAGAATATGATCAATCTGATTTTGGTGTTGACCATCATGTGATGTTCATGTGTAGAGTCATCTCTTGTGTTGTTGGAAGAGAGTGTTTGCTATGACCAGCGTGTTCTCTTGGCAAAGCTGTGTTAACCTTTGCCCTTCTTCATTTTAATGCATTAAATTTCTAATGTCAATTATTAAATGGATTGATTCACATAAAGGAATATCAAGTAGAGAAGAAACAGAAAAATTCTCATCTGACATAATTTGAAGTCAACATATAATTTCTGTAAAGAGTATAAACATAGTATATAGAAAAATGAAGATACATTCCAGAATAGAAAACCAAGAAATAGTACTGGACACACATATGTGTATAGTTTGGGATTACATTTTCCCTTTATAATCCTTATAGTAATATTTAACCTTTTAAACCAGAGAAGGCAACGGCAACCCACTCCAGTACTCTTGCCTGGAAAATCCCATGGATGGAGGAGCCTGGTGGGCTGCAGTCCTAGGGTCACGAAGAGTTGGACACAACTGAGCAACTTCACTTTCACTTTTCACTTTCATGCATTGAAGAAGAAAATGGCTACCCACTCCAGTGTTCTTGCCTGGAGAATCCCAGGGACAACGTCTAGTGGGCTGCCGTCTATGGGGTCACGCAGAGTTGGACATGACTGAAGTGACTTAGCAGCGGCAGCAACCTTTTAAACTATGTGCATTATTTTGATAAAAATTAAAAGTTTTTCCTAGATTAAAATTATCACTAAATTCCACTACTATTATGGGGACAGGAAACTTCTTAATTAAGCTTTTATTTATTTTTTTTATTGTATCAATACTTATGGATAATAATCCTCATAATGCTTATGGGACAAAGAGCACAGTTTCTTAGCTTGTTACTTATGTCAGTTACATATTGATGGGTAACAAATCATCCCAAAACTTAGTGGCTTAAAACAATTAACATTTCTCGCAAGTCAATAGGTCAGTTGGATGCTTACCCCCCTCATGTGTGTACAGTTAGTGAAGGATCAAATAGGCAGCTCTGATGACAGAGACAGAATTATCTCTTGTATTTAGAGTTTGCAGGTTCTTGGATAGTCTAGGATAGCTTTGGCTGGGACAACTGGATTTCTTCCGTATGATCTCTTATCCTTTAGCCTATTAGCTGGACTCAGTCTCATAGCAGCTAGCAGGGTTCCAAGAGAGTGGAAAGAATGCAAGGTCTCTTGAATTCCAGGTTCATGATTGTCACAAAATTACTTATGCCTCATTTCATTTGGCAGTGCAATTGTAATACAAGTTCACATTGAAAGGATAAAGAAATAGATTTTATCATTTGATGTGAAGAGCTTCAAAGTCACAGTGCAAAGGGTATGGGTCACAGAGAATTATGACTACTTTTGCACTCGTCTCCTTTAACCCTCAAATACCCATTTTCCTTCTTACATGGGTTTCCCAGCTCCATATACATTGTGTTAGTCCCTGCAGACGGTATAACAAGAATACCACATATTTATTTCTCAATAAACTGGTACTTATTTCTCACAATTCTGGAGGCTGGTAAGTCCAAGATCGAGGCTCTAGCGATCAATTATGAGGTGAGGACATGCCTTCTGGCTTGTAGACAAATTATCTTCTCATGGTATCCTCATATGGCAGAGAGAGATCTCTTGTGTCTCTGCTTCTGAGAGCACTAATCCCATTCATGAGGGCTCCATCCTCATGAACCCTCTGAAGGCCCCAAATCTAAATACCATCATACTGGGGATTAGAGCCTCAGCATGACACTACTCCCCCAAGAAAACTACTCCTTCTTAAAATGAGAATTTTAAAGGAACACAAATGTTCAGTCCATGGCTTACATAAAGGCCTCCATGCTGTTGCCTCACCCAAAGGACCTTTCCTTACCTTCTACAGGATATTCAGTTTTCCAACCCATTCAGACTCTAGATCAAGTCCCTTTCTCCTTTGTAAGCCCTCTCTGGCCTTTCAAAGCCTTTCATGACCTTCTGTGTTGTCCATATAATCCATTTGTCACTTAATAATCATGTTTACTGTAAAGTTATCTTAGCCCTGAACTGGACCATACTTTCCTTGATGACAAGAATTGTGTCTTGTGATGTTTTAAAAATACTACCTTGAGCCTGGAGGACTATCCATAAAGCCTTAGTGAATGCATGAATTAGTTAATATATAGGTGAATAGACAAGCAGGCTGCCTTCTCTGACTTGGAATAGACTCCTGCCTGTATACAATGACTGGGAAGAAAATTAGATAAGCCTCACATTCTGTAAGACCATGACTCTAGGGTGTGTAAATCAAGCAGTTTCCAGGAATACAAGATGAATAAAAGAGAACAATAAAGGAAGGTGGTAAGGAATGAGGGCAGGAAGGAAAAAAGGACAGAAGGAAAGCTACTCCCTCTTTCACCCTCACTACCTATAAGGTCACTCAGTCTCCATTTGGACCAAAATTATGAATGCTAGTCTGGTCTCCCCTGCCAAGCGGGTCCTACCTACATCTCTTGTGTTGGAGAATTCTCTTTCCCTGCCTGGGCTCCCCTCTCTTTGGGCCATATCAAAAGGGGTCTGAACTGAAGCACAGTGAAAGACTGCCTCTCTCCTGCATTAGAGCAAGCATGTCCAGACGCTTTCCTTCCTTCCTTCCTTCCTTCCTCCCTTCCTTCCTCATATTCCCTTCTTGCTACATGAGGTTCTTGGCTCAAGGCACTTTGGACAATCTCATAAGAACTAGAGATGAGACATCCAAAATTCCTTTTATTGATTATTATGAGGAGCTGAATTCCAATCTTCAGAGAAATTTGGCCTTCCTGCCCTCCACTGGCTTCCCTTCAGGACAGAGAGAACCTATATTGTGTCTCCCGAGCTCCCCTGCCCATCTGCTTTTGTTGAAACAATCTCTCTCCCATCTGTGTTTGATCTGCAATATTATTTTGTGCTCATTTTCTGGTAGAATATTTTAAAGCTTAGATATTTGTTTTTTAGTGGCTCTTCTGTGAGTTCCATTCATTCTTCTTCTAAAGGTACCATCTTTTCTGTTACTTTTAACTTGTGAAATTTATTGCTGGATTGTGCTGTCACCACTAAAGGTTCTAACAGTCTTTCTTTTCAATTTAAATGCAGGCTGTCAGTTGCTGAATGGGTTTAAGAGTCTTATGACTAGTAACAAGACCATCCAAATCAATCCCACTCCATAAGATTAGAATTCTTCACAGCTCTGGTCAGTCTGGAGAGTTGGCATCATCTCAGCGCCCCCACACACACCTCTTTTTTTTTTTCATATTGCTCCAGATTTTAAAAGGAAAATCCTTTTAGTCTAACCCTACACTTTGAGATATTTGAAAATAGTTGTAAAAATTTTGATGAAGATTAAGATATTTTCAAAGTTTAAAATGTACATGTTTCATAAATGCCTTTTCATTCCTGAGTTGAAATATATTGACAGTTAAGAATCAATTGATATAATTAGGGGTAAAAGGAGAGGGGAGGTGGGCAGAAGATGAACTGTGCCAGCTGTTTGTATTGCCCATGCTGAATACACATATAAAACAAAACACAATTAGGAAACCAAAAGAGACAGTGAAAAGTAACTTTGGCTCCAAAGCTATTGAGCCTTGTCTCCCCTTTCAGATTCTGGGTAAGGAAACCACAGAAAACCACATAGGTGATTCATGTCGGCATCTCTATACATTCTTTTCTTAAAGAAGATCCAGGTGTTTAAAATCATATATACATATAACCTTCTCTCTGAATATTTCATACCACCTATTCAACTCCCTGTAACTCCCCTGCATTTTATTGGCCTCTTCGTATCATTTCCTTTGCATTTCTCTCACTATCCCTCAGGCTGTCAGTGCAGAATCTCTCAGAGTGATGTGTCCATGTTCCTAGCTAGATGGAAAAAAAAAAAATTTAAACTATCTCAACCATTGAAGAATCTTCTGTGAAGTAAATTAAGCTTCATCTCAAGATTCTTCATTTGTATAAACTTTGTCCAAGATCCTATACCTAATTCTGTATTATTTTTCTTGAAAGTGCCCCTTTAAGTCATATAAGATTCAGGTCCCACAAAACCCAAATCTGTCCTGGACTCTACTTACCCCTGGATTTTCTCTTACCCATTAATTCATTTAAAATCAAAGTACAATGAAAGTGAAAGTGAAAGTCACTCAGTCATATCTGACTCTTTGCGACACCATGGACTGTAGTCTGCCAGGTTCCTCATTCTATGGAATGCCCCAGGCTAGAATACTGGAGTGGGTAGCCGTTCCCTTCTAAAGAAGCATCAAATTTAGTTTTTTGAGTCTCTCCGTCAAACAAAAAATTCATCAAAATTCATTTTTTAAAAGGCATCTTCTCTTTCTTCCTGAGTTCTTCCCACACTTATATATGCCGTTGTCTTTTCTTATCAGTCAAAAAAAAAAAAAAAATCTAGCCCCAAACTAAAATCTTTTGGCTTATCCTTGTAACTTTATTGTCTTCCAAGTGGAGGGTTCAGTCAAGCTGGAGGACAGCTGTTAGTCTTTTCCGGTGACTCAGGACATGCTAGTCTCCAAACAGAAGAATATAGGAAGCAGCCTTTTAAGATGTGTGTCTTGGTAGCTCCTGAAGGGCTGGATACTGTTTGCAGTGTATCAGTTCCTTAGGATTCAAGTTTCAAAGTCTTTGGGAACAAAAATGAGGTCATGATCCTAGTGTCAGTGTTTTTGCCCGGTAGAGAAGGCCCTACCTGTATAGTTTGGGGATAACTTTTGCCAGTGTTTACTCACAAGATAAGTCTTCACATACCTTAGTGAGTGATACCAAGGCAAGGAAACAAGGCTATTTGGACAGGGAGTCTTGACCCTTCCCACCCTGCCCCACTACTAACTACCTATATTGAGTCTGATAATCAGAGGAGTCAGAGGCTAGGGCTGAGCCTGAAGACCCTTGAAAAAGTTGAGGAAAGTGAAAGAAGCAGATCCTCAGAGCTGTGTGGGGCTCCCTTCATCTGAGCAGCCCAAGTCTTCTCTTCACCTAGAAAAACTTGTAGAATGCAGTTCCCACCTAATCCTTTCCATCTTAGACCTTTTATTTGGCCTGTGCTTTTCACTGCCCCTGCACCCCAGTTGTTGTTGTTTAGAAACTTTGGTTATAATCACGTAAAAATCAGGGTTAGGAGCACAGGCCAAGCAGTCCTAGGATTGTTTATTATATCTGGCTTTGGTCACTCATTCTGGTCTTGGGTAACCTCATTAAGCTTCAATATATTTTATAGATAGAACAGGGTTAGAATTAATATAGTTGTTAGAAACTAAATGAGATGTCCGTAAAGTCCTTAGCAAATAACAGGCATTCAGTAAATACTAGCTATGTGGTTGCTGTGATTACTTTTTTGGAAGTCTCCTAAACAAAATGTATCTTCAGGTATTTGACAGAGAAGAGTCAAGTTATATGGGCTTCCCTGGTAGCTCAGACTGTAAAGAATCTGCCTGCAATGCAGGAGACCTGGGTTCTGAGTTGGGAAGATCCTCAACTCAGAGGGCATGACAACTCATTCTAATATTCTTTCCTGGAGAATCCCCATGGCAGGCTACATACAATTCAGTGTTGCAAAGAGTCTGACATAACCGAGTGACTAAGCACAGCACAGTCAAGTTACATAATGCCAAAGAGGATGGAAAGACATACCCATTGACTGTACTTGCTATCCTTTTCCTAGACCTCTAAGAAGCCCTGAATGGGGGCAGGATGGGCTGGGAGGGCCAGAAACAGAGAAGAAAACTATAGAAGACAAATGTGTTGAAAGACTATGAATCCTAAAGGGTCAGAATGGTTGAGGGACAGAGTTTAGATTGCTGATGACCATTAGTGGAGCATCTTTAATCTATACTGAGCACCATCCTCCCGTTTCACAGGAGTTTCTTCCTCCAGATGATTATGATGAATCTCAAAGGCTGGGAAGGGCAGCAGAGAAAACTGGAGTCCAAAGAACAGGTTCTTCCTATTGGCAGCAGAGTCCTGGGTTAACTAGTCAAGTCAGATAAAATATATCCACTTATCCAAACTATCAGGTTTATGGCATTTTTAAAGTAGAGATTAGTCTATTTCATAAAAGGAAATTGTGAAGTGCTTATTTAATTCAATATAAGACCACAAACTCTCATGGCTAGAAGTCAATTTAAAGACCATTCACTTCATTCCTGTTGTTTGTTAGATGATGTAACTTGAGGTTCAGAAAGGTCAAATGACTTGCTCATGGGTATATTGCAACTTTGACCAGATAGCCAAAATAAAATGAGCTGGAACAGACAAACATTGGCTTGGCTTTTAACTTTTTATTAATTCAAATTTGATCAGTCAAACTGGTTTAGAAATGTAGATACAGATTAAGAAATGCCCATAAGTGAGTGGAAAGAAAATAAAAAGACTTGGATCATATTTATACTGCTTTTTCTTCTCTGAAAGATAATGTTTATAAAGACTTATTGATTCATAGACCATAAACGTTGAGAGAAGTTAATGTTTTTCCCCTTCAGTCTTTTGTCTTTAAACATAGGAAAGGAACATGATAAAATACAGATTACTAGTGTCCTACTGTTTCCAGAACTCCCCTCCTCCTCTGTCCTTCAAAGAGCAGCCCATATCTCCTCACCCCACTCCAATTAGGTTCCAGAGAGGTAGATCTCTTTCCTTTAGAAGAGTAATCAATCTAATTTTTTAAAAATCCAAAAAACGAAAAGGGGAAATGGTGGTAGACAGAGGACGAAGAAGAGAAAAAGTCTAGGTGGTGTGGGATGGAGAGGAACATTTTGTCAAAGAGTTTGAGAAATATGTTTTAAGCTATGTTTTGATCTTCAATAGAATCCATTTCTAATTGCCTCTTTCTCTTTAACTGGACTACACTTCTTCCAAAGGGTGCTGGTATAAAACAACCTCTCCTAAAAACCTTTCCCCTAGAATTCCCCTTTTATAAGAGTTACAAGCAATAATTTACGGGGGCCAACTTGTACTTGCTCATGAGCACATTAGGGGCATCTCTTCTCAGTTCCATTCAGTGGCCTCAGATTGGTAGCTTGAAATTGCCAGGTGGGAGTATTTACGCCACAGAAATTGGCAAAGACTACAGATCAGGGCTTTTCTCCTCTTAAACAGGCAGGCAGTTTACCAGCACACCACTAGGGAGAAATATGGATAAAAGAATCCTCCCAATTCCCATGTTCTGATTTTGTTTTTTAATCATGATCACTGTGTTTTCCCTTTGGACTCTCTCCACTGAAAATAAATGCTTCTAAAAATATAGTATTGGGAACTGGAAGAAAAGCAATGGAAAACTAACTTCTCCTTTTTTCAAGTTGTAATTCCAGTGCCGTTTGTTTGAGTTAACTTAATGTGTTAGAATGTGTCACTAGAGTAACAGAAAAGTAACTGTATCAATCCAGACACTTCAGTTTTCTTCTTTCAAAGAGAGAAAAAACAGCCTTTGTTCCAAGGTCACACTCCATACACTAGAACACTAGCAGCTGTTTCATGAGAGGCTAGAAGCATGTTTATAGTTTCATTCAAACCCATCCATCACCATTACAATAAATATGTGCTATACCAATGGATAAATATCATCACTTTCGCATGTGAAAGATAGTTTTCCTTCTTTTAATACTTAAATTTATTACTAATATTATAGCACTCTATTAGGAATCTTGGCATCTATAAAATATCTTTTAAAAGATTCTTATTTCTTTTTTGTCATAAATACCTAGAAAAAATAATAACAGTTCATTTCACTGGAAAAATATACAAGATAAAATTCTGCACCTAATTTCAGTTAATATAGGTTAAAAACTTGCTTGTATGTAAGGTCCCTGTTCTCAAGGTATTTGCAGTCTCCTTGTAGAACTTTTTTGAGAACTTTTGTTTAGAAATTCCTTAAGAATTGTAACATATTCAGTGCATAATCTTAGTCATGGCATCTTCATCCTTTTGGGTTAGATTTAACTCATAAAAAAAAAAAGCCAGAGGTCATTTGTCACCAAACCATAAAGTGGGCAATGAAACTGGAAAAGTACCTTTTTTGGTAAAAAAGCAGAGAGAAGAATAATAGGACTATTTTTCTTTCTGACTCATAAACTGGCTTTGTAGGTAACTCAAAACAAGGATTTCTGGAAGAGAACTGGGCAATGTAGCATCATCAGAATAAGTGGGTATCTTCCACTCATTCATATAACAAGTATTTGTGGGGAAGCTGACAAGGGAGATGGCTCATTGGATGCATAAGTTTCTTAATTTCCACTAGTTTAGTTGAAAGAAATCACTCTTATTACTATATATCCTATTTTTAAAAATTAGCATCTATTCCTAAATATATATTTCTAAAAATTCTCATATAGCAGGCACTGTATTAAATGCTTTCCATGCATTTATCCAGCCTCTGTAAGATAGATATCACTGTTACCTTCAATATATAAATGAAAAAACTGAAGTAGTTAGTTACATCAGCAGCAGCCTGGAATTTGTAACATGAGCCTTTCTGATTCTCAGTCCTGTGCTCTTAACCACTGTTAAGAGATCTTCCTGCTGTCAATACAAGAAAAACACACACTACTTCCATCACTGCATGAAAAGCCCCTAGAATGACGCAAGTGAGAACTGAAATAGGCGTTCAAAAGCAGCAGGCACCTGTGTGGGCTGTGACACGATAGAACTGTACAGAGAGGGCAAAACTTTAGCCCAACGGGATTGTTGTTTAGTCACTAAGTTGTGTCCAACTCTTGGAATCCCATAGCCCTCCAGGCTCCTTTGTCCATGAGATTTCCCCGGCAAGAATACTGGAGTGGGTTGCCATTTCCTTCTCGAGGGGAACTTCCTAATCCAGGGACTGAGCCCTAGTCTCCTAAACTGGCAAGTGGATTCTTTTCCAGTGAGCCACCAGGGAAGCCCAAACAGGGTTAGAAGAGAGGAAAGAAGACTGGTTGTAGGCAGCAGGAAGAACAGGGCAAAGGTTTGAAGGTAAGAACATAAACATACTTTTGCTTGGACAGGGCACAAAGGAACAGAACAGATCAGGTAGACATCAAAGCAGACAGTTAAGTGACTGTAGGTGATAGTGATTGCCCAGGAAAACAGGGTATCTGGGGAAAACAAAGAAGCAAACAGAAACCAGGTTTGTTGCTACCTAAACCTAGAGGCGGAGAAGGCAATGGCACCCCACTCCAGTACTCTTGCCTGGAGAATCTCATGGACGTAGGAGCCTGGTGGGCTGAAGTTCATGGGGTGGCTAAGAGTCGGACACGACTGAGCGACTTCACTTTCACTTTTCACTTTCATGCATTGGAGAAGGAAATGGCAACCCACTCCAGTGTTCTTGCCTGGAGAATCCCAGGGACAGAGGAGCCTGGTGGGCTGCCATCTATGGGGTCGCACAGAGTGGGACACGACTGATGTGACTTAGCAGCAGCAGCAGCAAACCTAGAGGCAGAAGTCAAGAATAGCATCCAGGGCAGAGGTTCTTACCTCAAATTTCCTAGAGAAATTTGAAAAATATCCGAGGTCCATGACCAGATGGTCCCTCATATCAATGAATCTGGATTTCTGGGGACCAAGTCCAGGCTCAGTTTGTTTGGCTCATTTTGCTTTAAATTCCCCCAAAATGAAAGTCACTGGTCTAGTATCTTCAGTCAAACTAGATGAAAACAGATAAGGATGGAGTCTGTGTGTGTGAAACACAAGTTGACCATCTGAGAACTAGGCCACAAAGAGGGAGACAGACTGAAAGGCAGTGAAGATGCAAACATGAACTGGTACCAAGAGACCAGATGGGGCAGGAGAGCCATCACTCAAGTGCACCCTCTGTGTAAGCAAAAGGCTGGGTTCAGACCAGCTCTGTTCACACTAGTCTGATGGAGAATCACACCAGATGCAGAGAGCAGAGTGGCTTGATTAAAAGTAAGGACTCTACCATTTGTTAGCTAGGGGACCCAAGCAAGTTACTTGACCTCTGTGAGCCTCGGTGCTCTCACCTGTAATGGGAGGGCTAATCCTGTCTGTCTGTTAGAAACATATTACACACCCTTGGTACAGGAGAAAGACAGTCCTCTCAGAGATGTCAGCTCTAAAAACAGGTTGGAAACAGAATTGAAAGGTGCTCATTCCTGAGAACAAGGAGACGGCCATAGAAAAGTAGATTGCTGCCAGGTGGTAGGAAAGCACAGTCTTTTTTTTTTTTTTGCAGTAATGATAGGGGAAAAAGAAGCATGACATTTTTGGAAGGCAATGTGGAAAAATATATCACGAGCCAGAAAGATGTTTATACCATTTTATCCAGTAATCCCACTCTTGGAATTTATCCTAGAGAAATAAATCAACAGAAGAAAAAGAAGCTGCACTGTATAAAGAACTATAATGTTGAAGAATGGAAACAACCTAAATTGCCAAATATAGGTCAATGGCTAAGTAAACTGTTAAATGTCTACTCAATGGAATATTAAGGTTGAGATTCAGGAACTTTGTATCTTATTCATCTTTTAATTTTTAAAAGTTCACCATTAATTATACAAAGAATATTTTAACACATTCAAAAATACAGAAAAACTAGAGTCCCCTTGACCAAATGACCAATCTTAATTTCCTGTCTAAAGGTGGGCACTGTTAGCAGTCTGGTACAGACTCCCCCAGACCTTTTTTTTAGTATGTTCATACACATACACATATATACTTTACATATGCATATATACATATCTGGGTTTTCAAGGTGGCTCACTGGTAAAGAATCTGCCTTCCAATGCAGGAGATGCAGGGTTGAGACCCTCTGAAGGAGGAAATGGAAACCCATTAGAGTATTATTGCCTGGGAAATCTCAAGGACAGAGGAGCCTGGCAGGCTACAGTCCATGGGGTTGCAAAAGAGTCAGACATGACTTACCAACTAAACAACAGCAACAACAACATACACATGTCTATAAAGCTATATATTTTGTTTAGAGTGTGTGTTAAGAAAATGTCAATTTGCTGTTCTTGTTTCCTACAACTTTTTTCTTTTTATTTATCAAACCTTCTAATATTGCCAGTCTGCAAAGTGAACATTGTAATTATCACTTTGATTTGGACTTCCTGACTTCATGTTAGGGTTAACCTCTACTCTGGCCAATTATACTTCTTTTTTAGCCTGTTACCTGTTTGTCACTTTTTGCCAGTTTTTCTAATTTATCATCATTTTGATACTCCTGTCACATATTGGGGTCAGTTTTAAGATGAGTGCTAAAAATACTGAGTCAAATTATACTAGTAAAAATAATAATTAAATCCTACATGAAAACACATAAAGTATTTATGACACAGTATTAAATTGAAGGGATGGCTATAAATTATGTGCAATATGAAATGATACCCATTTGATCATAGGCTGGAAGGGAATACTTAATAACATCAAAGCTTTTGAAATAGGAGTTAACATTTTTGTTTGTTTTTCATTAAAAAAATTTAAGTGTTAACATTTTAAAAGGCACATGACGAATGCTAAGTATTGATCAAAATGTCTTACATGTATTAATACCTTTATTCCTCAGAATAATCCCTATTAAATTTCTTTGAACTTGCTAGAAATCACAATTTATATAAGTGGCAAAGCCAGGATTTGAAAAAACTGAGCAATCTGACTCCAGAGCCTTCATTGTTAACTACTATATTGTACTAATATAACTTTTAAAAATTCTTAACAACAGCAACAACAACATACACATGTCTATAAAGCTATATATTTTGTTTAGAGTGTGTGTTAAGAAAATGTCAATTTGCTGTTCTTGTTTCCTACAACTTTTTTCTTTTTATTTATCAAACCTTCTAATATTGCCAGTCTGCAAAGTGAACATTGTAATTATCACTTTGATTTGGACTTCCTGACTTCATGTTAGGGTTAACCTCTACTCTGGCCAATTATACTTCTTTTTTAGCCTGTTACCTGTTTGTCACTTTTTGCCAGTTTTTCTAATTTATCATCATTTTGATACTCCTGTCACATATTGGGGTCAGTTTTAAGATGAGTGCTAAAAATACTGAGTCAAATTATACTAGTAAAAATAATAATTAAATCCTACATGAAAACACATAAAGTATTTATGACACAGTATTAAATTGAAGGGATGGCTATAAATTATGTGCAATATGAAATGATACCCATTTGAACATAGGCTGGAAGGGAATACTTAATAACATCAAAGCTTTTGAAATAGGAGTTAACATTTTTGTTTGTTTTTGTTTTTCATTAAAAAAATTTAAGTGTTAACATTTTAAAAGGCACATGACGAATGCTAAGTATTGATCAAAATGTCTTACATGTATTAATACCTTTATTCCTCAGAATAATCCCTATTAAATTTCTTTGAACTTGCTAGAAATCACAATTTATATAAGTGGCAAAGCCAGGATTTGAAAAAACTGAGCAATCTGACTCCAGAGCCTTCATTGTTAACTACTATATTGTACTAATATAACTTTTAAAAATTCTTTGTCATTTTCATGTTATAATTTATAATAAAAAATACCAATAGAGAGAGATTGCAGGGGGGACTTTTTAGTCATCAGTCTTCATGGAGTATATGCACCTTAGTAGTCATCATGGCCTTCTATTTTGCAAGTTCGTAAATTCTAGGCTAACAGTAATGAGTGTAGCCAGGTCCCAGGGAACTGAGCCATGTTAACCAAACTCACAAGAGTCTGACTAATTTATAAGTCAGAACTATGTCGGTTTTGTTCATTGATACTGAGAGCTTTCATTGCCAAGAGAAATGCAATACTCCCAGCAGTCCAAACATGCTCTTCCTGATGGGAAAGTTTAAACTGGAAACCAAATTAAAGATTAAAAAGTTACTCAATGAGAGCAGAGTAAAAGCAATGGGAAATGGGTGAGCTTGGCAAGCAGTGCCATCACAGAATAGTTACAGTGACTTTCAGTCCACAAACACAGGGGTACAAGAAAAGTGACTTCTTAATAATTTTTACTCTTAACCTTCCTCCTACCAAGCTACTGGGAAACTGAACTTCATTTTCCTTTTTCCCTCTCTCCTCTCAGTGATTTCTGGAACACTATGCAAAGCCATTCTGTGGGGGTGGGGTAACATTATATGTCATATGGTCCTTGATCCTCTACCATCAAGCCACCTAAGTTGCCAGTGAGATAGTCTTGTCCCTTCCAGCATGCTGCCTGCTACTTCCGTGCTATTCAAAGCAAACAGGAAGCTTTCAACTGCTGCCCAGGCCCCACTCAGGCCCGAGGCTGGCTGCATTCCATCAGCCTAGTTGCCTGTGCAGCCGTTCTGGGATGGTGGGGTATACATCCTCTCAATCAGGGACACACTGGCCTTTGTACTTGCCTTCTCTCTCACTCATTTCTCAGGAAACACCAGGAGAAATGCCTTTCTTGCTGCTGCTAAGTTGTTCCAGTCATGTCTGACTCTGTGTGACCCCATAGATGGCAGCCCACCAGGCTCCCCCATCCCTGGGATTCTCCAGGCAAGAATACTGGAGCGGGTTGCCATTTCCTTCTCCAATGCATGAAAGTGAAAAATGAAAGTGAAGTCATTCAGTCGTGTCTGACTCTTAGCAACCCCATGGACTGCAGCCTACCAGGCTCATCCATCCATGGGATTTTCCAGGCAAGAGTACTGGAGTGGGGTGCCATTGCCTCCTCCAGAATGCCTTTCTTAGGTGCGGTAAATCCTGCCTTTGTGAGTCCGGCCAATTTCTATGCTCATTCAGCACTCCTTTCCCTGTGACTTAGGCTTGTGTACCTATCCAAGACAGCTATGGGATACTTTTTTCCTGATGTACTGGTGGATAGCTCCCCTGACATGAGCTCAGAGACAACTGTTAGCTTGGGGTTTGGGTACAAAGTTAGACATCCTATGCAGATCTAGATAGGAAAGAAAGAAGAATGGAGGGAAGTTGGCAGAGAGCAATGGAGGGAGGGAGCAGAAGGAAGGAAAAGAGAGAACATCTCCAGATATGCTTTCACATAACCTCATTTAGAGTTGAGGACATCCAAGGCCTTAGTGTTGGTACTTGGTTGGGTCTTCAGTAGCCACCTGACCTTTTTCTGATTTTCATAACAACTGTACAAACGCTGTCTTAGCACTGTTACTTCTGACAGACATGCTGCATTTACTTTCCATCATGTTTTCCTCCTGTTGCTGTCCCGGCAGATGTCCTATAGACAGCTGGGACCATCTTCTCACATAACAGTTGGCAATACGTAGTGAAATGTCATGTGTTCCTGGTGGCCCCACAGAAGGGGAACTGGAATACAGCAATCCTGAGGCCCTGTGGGCCTGAGGACAGGGCCTGCTTCATGGGTTTATACCCTGTGTCATCAAACATACTTGGTTGAATGTTCTCCTGTCATTATCTTTAGTTCTTAATATTTTAACAAAAGGCCCCGTGCTTTCATTTTATGCTGGGCCTAACATATTACACATTCCAGAAAAACATCTGTTTCTGCTTTATTGACTACGCCAAAGCCTTTGACTGTGTGGATCACAATAAACTGTGGAAAAAATTCTGAAAGAGATGGGAATACCAGACCACCTGACCTGCCTCTTGAGAAATCTGTATCCAGGCCAGGAAGCAACAGTTAGAACTGGACATGGAACAACAGACTGGTTCCAAATAGGAAAAGGAGTACGTCAAGGCTGTATATTGTCACCCTGCTTATTTAATTTATATGCAGAGTACATCATGAGAAACGCTGGGCTGGGAGAAACACAAGCTGGAATCAAGATT
>SJYC01061329.1:0-13103 GCA_006408675.1 Madoqua kirkii
CCAGCACTCCCCCTGTGCCTCCTTCCAATTACAAGCTATTCCGCTCTCCACCTAAGGGAACACCACTATCCTGAGTTTTAACGCACCATGGTTTTCCCTAGTTTTTTTCTTTTATAACATGGAATCATTCGTTATGCATTATGTGCCTCCTTTGGTCAGCATTATGTTTGGGGTTTTTTTTAGTTTGTTCTCAATGTTGTATAGTGTTTTTGTATCCATATACCACAATTTATCAAATCTATTTACATCAATAATTTCCAGTTTGCTAATACAAATACATTCTATGAACACTAGTGTAAATGTCTTTTCGTAAACAACATATATGCTCTCCTGTTAGATACACACACACCTAGGAATGGAACTGCTAAGTCATAAGGTGCATATAGTGCTTCTCTGGTTGGTAAAGCTCCTGGGTTGGGAAGTTCCCCTGGAGAAGGGATATGATGCCGGTTCCAGTATTCTTGGAGATCCCTGGTGGCTCAGTTGGAAAATGATCTTCCTGTAATGCAGGAGACCTGAGCTTGACTCCTGAGTTGGGAAGATACACTGGAGGAGGGCTGCCTAGAGAATCCCCATGGACAGAGCCTGGCAGGCTACAGTCCACGGGGTCCAGAGAGTCAGACACGGTTGAGGGTAAGCACAGCACAGGGTGCATATATTCAGCATAAGGGTGCCGTTGATCAGTATCTTCACAGACCTTTATGTTTGTTTCTATAATTTCTTAAGAGTTGCTGGACTAAAATGCTGGACCAGACAAAAACCTTTTTAAAAGAAATGGCAGGTATGGGGAGGAGGTCTGTTAGAAAATAAGAAATTTTGGTGAGGAGCAATAGTTTGATCTTTCAGGGCTCTAAAATTGACTTTCCTTTTTGCCTGAGAATTTATCACAGACCTGGACTGTTAGTAAGGAAATGGCTTCATATGGGAAATTGTAATGAGTGGAGGTAAAGAGTAAATGTTTATTAATTGTGGAATGCTAGATCAACTTCACTTTGACTTTTCACTTTCATTCATTGGAGAAGGAAATGGCAACCCACTCCAGCATTCTTGCCTGGAGAATCCCAGGGACAGTGGAGCCTGGTGGGCTACTGTCTAAGGGGTCACACAGAGTTGGACACAACTGAAGCGACTTAGCAGCAGCAGAGGGAATTTATGAGGTCTGCATTTAAATACCTATCTCCAGGATTTCTGAGACAGGACACTGTAGACAGAAATCAGATTTTAACTGCATTAAGGATTTAGTTAATGGCTTATTTTGGTAAATTTGGTTAAGAAGTATTGATTCAAGTAATTTTTTTCAGCTTCAAAATTCTTTGGCTTTTTGAGTGATTTTGTTACTTTCATGCATTGGAGAAGGAAATGGTAACCCACTCCAGTATTCTTGCCTAGAGAATCCCAAGGATGGGGGAGCCTGGTGGGCTGCCGTCTATGGGGTCGCACAGAGTTGGACACGACTAAAGCGACTTAGCAGCAGCAGTGGCAGCAGTAATTATAAAAGTCCTGTTTGTAAGCTTAATGTTCATATCCTCTTCATTTATGGCTATATCCATACTTTTATTCATGGATGTAACCTCACATATACAAACTGATTATAATAATAGAATGACTGCGAACTATATGTTGGAATTAATTGAGACAACTGTTTTCAGAATGACTGGTGGTTTACTTGGATGGTGTCTTTCTATAGCCCAAAAGTCTGGGGAAGCCACTGGACCAATGCCATGAGCCCCCTTAAAAAGGTAATTGAATTTCTGTCTCAAGCTGACTTACGGATCAATAGGCACTCTTTACCATAAGCTTCCCATTAGCTGTGGCATCAGCCTGAGAACGGAGCCTGACACCCAATCTTTAGGCTCCCTCAAATGTGGTTTAGAGAATCTGTTTTATCAGCCAGTCCCACTCCATTCCATCCTGTCATGGTTAATAAAATACCCCAGGAGTTGTAGATAAAATGATAACTTCATGTCACCAAAGAATTATAGTTTTTTAAAATATTTGTATCATTTCCTGTCAAGTGAATAATAACTCCAGACATGGAGACTGCAAATCAATGTATTATCCTGCCTGCTTGGGAGAGAAGGCACCATTCAAACTAATCCCTGTATTTATAAGAATTGACAGACAATTCTGTCTTCAGAGTAGGGTCTGTGCAACCTTCCAGAAAACGTGGAATGTCTTTCATCACAGAAGGAAGAATGTTGTGATCTATTTCCTGAAATAGTTTATGGCTCTTGGAGATGAGCTCTGGGTACCCAGCCCTTGGCTGACATACAGTGACCTCCCCAATAAGTAGCATCGTGTACTGAACGACTCTTGACACTTAACATATTATGTATATCATGCGTGTATATTGGCCACCAAATCAGGAAGGCCCTATCATCTCATTAGCACTGTTCACTATTACTTAAATATGTCAATAAGGAAATAAGAGTTACACAGGAATAACACACAGTCTAGGGTAGAAATGTGTTATGTATTATGGTCTGATGAGTGGTGTCCAATGACAGACTCTGAACTTAAAGAACTACAAAATAACAGAAAGAACAGTGAGAGTCTGGAACCATGGATTCAAGGATTATCCCTGTCCTTACCTTCTGTCTGTCCCAGGTATGTGTGCTAAATTGATTCAGATGTGTCCAACTCTTTGTGACCCTATGGACTATATAGCCTGCCAGGCTCCTCTGTCCATGGGATTCTCCAGACAAGAATACCGAGGACAGTTTACCTATCCTCTCTGAGCTTCATTTTTAAAATATTAAAATCAAGGCAAATATCCAAGTATATAAATATACCCAAATTCATATGAACTGCTTCAAGAGATTGTTTTAAGGCTTAAAACAGATTTATCTGTGAAAATACCTGTAGTGGGTAGTCTTGAACACAATCGGTGATCCAGAATTAAGACAATCTTGGAAGATTCTCTGTAGATTTTATTCATTCCTAAGACAGCGATACTCAGTCTTGGCTGTTTTTACATTTCCCAGGGCCGAGGCTGCATTCAGATCAATTAAATCAGAATCTCTTGAATTGGGTTTAAGGCATCAGTATTTGTTAAAGCTCCTCAGGTGATTCTAGACAGATAAACTTGAGCAGGACTCAAGGAGAAAGAAGAGCACTTTCATGGCTTGCTTCCTATAGGTTGACCAAGCAGCTTAACATGATTTGGTTATAGGCTCCGTTAGGCACCTGGGATGCTTCTAGCCACACTGCAATTGCTCAAGAAATTTTTGTTGATAATCTACCCTTATGGCAAAAAGTGAAGAAGAACTAAAGAGCCTCTTGATGAAAGTGAAAGAGGAGAGTGAAAAAGTTGGATTAAAGCTCAACATTCAGAAAACTAAGATCATGGCATCCAGTCCCATAACTTCGTGGCATACAGATGGGGAAACAGTGGAAACAGTGGCTGACTTTATTTTTATGGGCTTCAAAATCACTGCAGATGGTGATTGCAGCCATGAAATTAAAAGACGCTTACTCCTTGGAAGGAAAGTTGTGACCAACCTAGATAGCATATTAAAAAGCAGAGACATTACTTTACCAACAAAAGTCCATCTAGTCAAGGTTATGGTTTTTCCAGTGGTCATGTATGGATGTGAGAGTTGGACTATAAAAAAAGCTGAGAGCCAAAGAATTGATGCTTTTGAACTGTGATGTTGAAGAAGACTCTTGGGAGTCCCTTGGACTGCAAGGAGATCCAACCAGTCTATTCTAAAGGAGTTCAGTCCTGGGTGTTTGTTGGAAGGACTGATGCTGAAGCTGAAACTCCAATACTTTGGCCACCTGATGTGAAGAACTGACTCATTTGAAAAGACCCTGATGCTGGGAAAGATTGAGGGCAGGAGGAGAAGGGGGCGACAGAGGATGAGATGGTTGGATGGCATCATCGACTCAATGGACATGGGTTTGGGTGAACTCTGGCATTTGGTGATGGACAGGGAAGCCTGGCGTGCTGCGGTTCATGGGGTCACAAAGAGTTGGACGTGACTGAGTGACTGAACTGAACTGAATCCCTCCAAATGACTATGAAGAGAGTTGAAAACTCTTCACATTAAGTTCATATTACAGCAACTTGCTCCTTGTTTAGTGAGTTGCTTGGGATAACTTGGCAAAAGATGGTAGTGCCTGTCAAAAAAAAGGACTTTGCATGAATAGTCAGGTGGCTTGCATACAGGGTTACCGTTACCATCTTTCTAAATTCCATATATATGTATGGCAAAACCAATACAATATTGTAAAATAATTAACCTCCAAAAAAAAAAAAAAAAGAAAAGTCAGGTGGCGTGTTGACCACAACCACATGGAAATGAGTATAAAAGGAGGCAAGACAGAAAGATGAAGCTGTGCTGGGGGCCCCAGCCAGCACATATGCATACAGCTTTCCTTGCCAGCATGTGATGTGCAGCAGACTGCCTTTGTTGTCTGGCTGATGGTGGAAGATGCCAGAAAAGTGTGAAAAGCCTTATGAATATGTCCTCTGAACATCACTGACAAGTGACTGGACTCCAGCTCTCCCATCCGTCTCTAGCAGAGTTGCCATCAGCCTTCCAAGTCTGAGAGACTGGCTGTGTGATAAATCACTCAGTGGCCTGGGAAGGTCAAGAGTTTTCATGGTAGAGAGGTGCCCACCATGGCTGTGGGAGAGGGACAGGTTCTTGTGAGCCAATAGTCCCACACAGAGAACTAGGTAAAGGCTTAGGAAGGGTAAAACCTAGAGGGACTGATAGAGTTGCACTGGGCTAGGAATTTTTTATATGTGACCACATTTAATGCTCAGAGCCATTCTAGGAGATGGGTGTCTTATTGTCTCTGTTTTTACAGATTCACACAGATTCAGAACTTAAAGTTCTGAAAGCTTAAATGGATATCTACAGATTGCATATCTAGGAAGTGACAGAGTGGGGTCTCAACAAAGTCAGTTATCTCTCAGTTTGTGTCTTCTCTATCATAAGAACCTGAGTCATCTAAAGGTGATCAATCAACTAAGTCATCACTCAAGCCAAGCAAATCTTTGGGGTTTCTACCCATTCATAAGCCTTTCTCTCATCCTTGAGCCACTACCTATGTTATTTTCATCCCAGAAAGTCAACCTCATCTGTGTCCTGTTACAGAAACCCTTGCTACTTAGAGTGTGGTTCCGGAACCAGTAGCATGGCCTGAGAGTGTAGTATTAATACAGGTCAAGCTCCACTGCGTTTTAACAAGTTTGCCAAGGGATTCATTAAAATGTACAAACCCTACTCAGAAATCTTTATCTGAAAAGGAGTTTAGATCAGTGATTCTCAAATTTGTATGCATTAGAATTACTTGATGGGTGGGGGTAAATAAAATTTCTAGGTCTTTTGCCCAAGGGTTCTAAATTGGGAGCTACTGGGTAGAACCTGGGGAATTTGTGTGTTTTAACAAAGCAGCCCAGCTGATTTACTAAAAGTGATCGGAAAGACGGCTGTGATCAACATTGGCTCAGGAAGGTCATCCCCTGCTTTCATTTACAGATGAGACTGAGGTCAAGGAGAGGGAGGTGAGGTCATCGGTGATAGAATCAAAATGAGAATGACTTCCTTGAAGCAGACTAACTAACCACGTTAAGTTCAGTACTGTAGGCCTTGGAGAAAATCACTGCCAAGCCTCTGCCCCTTTTCAGGAGGTTTATGATTATACTTTTTTCCCAGCAGTTTATAATTCTGACCCAGATACAGTTGATCAACTCCTTGATAAGAGAGGAACATTCTGGACATGGTGTTGGAGGAAACAGTGGGAGTCACTGGGTCTCACTGAAATCTTTGCTTTCATAGACCCAATTTTTAAAATTTGTTTTGTTGTCAATGAGTAGGGATTGTTCTGGCAAGGAAGAGTTAAGAAGCACAGAGACCCAAGTGAAATAGTAATATTCACACCTCCATCTGTATGTGCTTACAAATATGTTATCTCATTCAACCTTGGCAGAAACCCTATGAGGTACCATTTCACAGCCATTGAAATGCAGAGTCAGGGATGGAACATAGCCCTTTGGCTTCAGGGATCTCTCTGCTGTACAATTATCACCTTCTGGGGAGAGTTAGGAAATTCCACCTACAGACTGTAAGCAGTTGGTGGACCACAGTTTGTAAACCCAAGAGACACAATTAAAATCATGCTTAGGTTGTACTTTTATTACCATGACCATGGAAATTTAATAACATCCTTGGCATTTTATTGCATCCCTTAGGAAGAAAGGCAAGGAAAAAAAAAAACATCTTGGGGTGCTTTTATTCAGAAACTATTCTTTTGGGTTTTGACATGACATAATCAGGAAAGCATAATTTTTGTTAAGTCATGCTTCCTCCATTTATTAATTATGATACTGGGCAAATCTTTCTAATATCTACAAGCCTGGTCTTTCTTATATATAAAATGTGTCGTGAGAATCATGCAGACACTTTTAATATGTAGTTTGATACAATGCTTGCCATACATGTGAGGACACAGTGGACAATAGGAAGTGAACCAGGAAGTGAGCTCACAACAGACACTGACTCTGCTGGCACCTCGACCTCCAGAACTCTGAGAAAAAATCCCAGTTTATGGTACTTTTGTTACAGCAACTCACAAGGAATGAGATACCGTCTTTAATATGAGACATTTCCACAGGCTTTCTTTGCCATATTTTAGGAACATAGTCCCTCTCCTTTTTTTGTTATTAGTAGAATGTTCCTCATTTTGAGTTTTCTTTTATGTTTCCTTATGGTTAGACTCAGGTCATATATTCTCAGCAGAACACTGCATAGATGATGATGTAGCCTCCTCAGGATATCTCATAGAGCCATAAGATGTCCATCTATCTCAGTAGTCATGTTGCTTTTGATTACTCTGACAAGTTGTTCAGGTTCTCCGCCATGCAATTCCTGTTTTTTTCTCCCTCACAACTGATAGGCAACCTGTGGATAGTTTTGTTGTTGTTGTTCAGTCCTGTCCAACTCTTTGCAACCCCATGGACTGCAGCATGCCAGGCTTCCCTGTCCTTCGCTATCTCACAGCACTTGCTCAGACTCATGTCCATTGAGTTGATGGTGCCATCCAACCACCCCATCCCTTGCCACCCCCTTCTCCTCCTGCCCTCAGTCTTTCCCAGCATCAAGGTCTTTTCCAATGAGTCAGCTATTTGCATCAGGTGACCAAAGTATTAGAGCTTCAGCTTTAGTCCTTTGAATGAATATTAAGGGTTGATTTCCTTTAGAATTGACTGGTTTGATCTCTTTGCTGTCCAAGGGATTCTCTAGACTCTTTTCCAGCACCATAGTTTCAAAGCATCAATTCTTCAGCGCTCAGCCTTCTTTATGGTCCAACTCCCACATCCATACATGACTACTGGATAAAACCATAGCTTTGACTATATAGACCTTTGTTGGCAAAGTGATGTCTTTGCTTTTTAATATGCTGTCTAGATTTGTCATAGCTTTCCTTTCAAGGAGCAAGCATCTTTTAATTTCATGGCTGCAGTCACTGTTCACAGTGATTTTGGAACCCAAGAAAATAAAGTCTGTCACTGTTTCCATCCTTTCCTCCTATTTGCCATGAAGTGATGGGACTGGATGCCATGATCTTATTTTTTTAATATTGAGGTTTAAGCTAGCTTTTTCACCCTTCTCTTTTACCTTCATCAAGAGGCTCTTTACTTCCTCTTCATTTTCTGCCATAAGGGTGGTGTCATCTGCATATCTGAAATTACTGACATTTCTCCTGGAAATCTTGATTCCAGCTTACGAGTCATCCAGCCCATCATTTCACACGATGTATTCTGCATATAAGTTAAATAAGCAGGGTGACAATATGCAGCCTTGATACACTCTTTTCCCAATTAGGAACCAGTCTGTTGTTCCATGTCTGATTCTAACTGTTGCTCTTTGATGAGCATACAGGTTTCTCAGGAGGCAGGTAAGGTGGTCTGGTATTCTCATCTCTTGAATTTTCCACAGTTTCTTGTGATCCATAGAGTCAAAGTCTTTAGCACAGTCAATAAAAGCAGTAGTTGTTTTTCTGGAATTGCCTTGCTTTTTCTATGAACCCGTGGGTGTTGGCAATTTGATCTCTGGTTCCTCTGCGTTTTCTAAATCCAGCTTGTATATCTGGAAGTTCTCGGTTCACATACTGCTGAAACCTAGCTTGAAGGATTTTGAGCATTACCTTGCTAGGATGTGAAATGAGTGCAATTGTGTGGTAGTCTGAACATTCTTTGGCATTGCCCTTCTTTATGATTGGAATGAAAATTGATTTTTTCCAGTCCTATGGCCACTGCCAAGTTTTCCAAATTTGCTGGCATTTTGAATGCAGCACTTTAACAGCATCATCTTTTAGAATTTGAAATAACTCTGCTGTGGATGATTTAAGACTGTGCAAATATTCTTCTCTTCATCAAATCTTTCCACATACTTATTATTGATGTTTCTTTCCTGATGTACTCTATACTATGATGATTCAAAATGTTAATTTTCCAGTTCCCATTCCCTCTCCACATTTATAAGTTGGCACTCAGTATTTTTTGATAAGCATGGGCCCTCAATGCTCTTTCATTTATTTACTCGTGTATTACTAGTATGGATGCATGGCTTTTAATTTTTTTCAAAAGTTCATCATCAAACAAGTATTTTGATGTTCATATTATCCCACACTTTTCAGTTACTACCTTGGTCCTTGTGACATGATCCCATTTTTTTTTTAAATGCTTTCTTACTTTTAAGAATAACAAGATATTCCAGGCTCACATTTTACACACACTGCCCCATCCCTGGAGTTAGCTATTTATCCAAAGAGCCTTGGTTCTTTTTAGTAGATAATGGTATTAGAGACCAGGGTCTGGGTTTTAGGTATGATCATTGCTACTAAGTGGATCTTTGGTTCTTGGCCATTTCAATAGGCAGAGCTAGGGAATAGTTACATGTAAATATACCTGTACATAGACATATACCTACACAAACATACATATATACACAATACATAGTGACTTATACTTGTATGTTTGCTTGTGCATATTACATACATGCATAGACATAATTATAAGAAAACATCGGTTCACACTGATTCCTCCAGTCTCAATCCATACCAATAGAGTTCTTTCTTGCCTTCTCTCATTCTATATTTGCATGTCCCTTCTTCCACAGTAGGAATTCTGACTTTCATCAACATTAACTCATTTGCTCAGTCCTATAATGCATCTAAAATAATTTCAGAATTGCTTTGCTCATATTTCTATAATTGAAAAAAGTGCTGAAAGAGTTCACAATTTGCAATTCTTCTCCACTCTTCATGTTCAGCTTTGGCCGAGATTGTGGATATATGGTCAAAAATTGCATTCTTAGCCACTATCCCCATATATGACACCCTAATACGTTAAAGCCCCAAGGATTACAGTAAGGAAATTGATTGGCTAAAGATCTAAATGAATTCAGGGTACCTAAAGAACCCATGGTTTTGGTGTGTATTATGATGAGAGACCCACAGGTTTGCTCTATGATGGGAAATTGCATTCTTAGCCACTATCCCCATATATGACACCCTAATACGTTAAAGCCCCAAGGATTACAGTAAGGAAATTGATTGGCTGAAGATCTAAATGAATTCAGGGTACCTAAAGAACCCATGGTTTTGGTGTGTATTATGATGAGAGACCCACAGGTTTGCTCTATGATGGGGACTGGTGTTCATGTCCTATGTTTCAATTCCTGTAAAAAATACAAATGGAATTGTTTTCAGGCTCAGAAACTAAGAGCCATGCTCCTCCAGATTGGTTTCTCTTTGATCTAGTCAATCTTCCACTACTTGCAGAGTGAACCATAAATTTGGTCTTACTACATTTCTCAAAACCTGCAGGCTACCAACTCTTCACCAAAGTGAGAATGTAGCTTCCCATCTCCAAGCTCAGCCTCCAGAGTTTATTCCATGTCCTCTGGACAGAGCCAGTATATTAACTGGCAGACAACTGGAGAGAGCACAGTTTTCCTATAACCATTCTGAATCCCTCCTTTAAGGTTGGGTTACAGTTCTGTCCTGCATGCTGCAGTACACACAATTTCATCTGAATGAAATCCAGCTCTGATAACCCTGGGAAGCTACAACATGCCAGGAAAGAGAGATTTATACATGTAGTTCTTTTCCACAGCAAGAAAATAATCAAGGTAGAAAAGATTGTCATTGAAATAGCAGTGCTTCCAAGAGCCTTCTGCTTTCTGTTGGAGGTGGTCCTATTCAATCTTGACCCCTTTAGTTAGTCTTCTGTTTGTAATCAGCTCACGTTGAATAGAGAGTTAATAAAATAAATGTTGTCTTTAATGACAAAGTCCCAATGTGATTTACATTTCTCTTGACTTTCAAAGTGGACTAGGAAAGGACCATAGAGGTTGTAGTGTGGCAGAATCAAGTGAGGACTGGGAACAAGGGACTCTGTTCTAAATGCTTATCCCTGGTCTCAGAGCATGAATTTGATTAGTACACCTATCTCAAAATCCTGCTTTCCTTCTCCATATCTTTTTCCACCATTTGTTCCCTCTGTCTCAGAGGCACTTCCTAAGACAGAGTCAAACAGAAAGTAATGTTTAGCCCACCACTTCTCCTTCCACTTGAATTTCCACAATGTACAAGAGTGTGAGCCATGCTCTCCTAGTTCACGTCATCTTTTATACTTACAAATTACCTGGAAGACAATTCATAACCCTCAAATATAAACGTAATGGTCTTGTCCTTCTTTCCAGTTCTAGCTAGCAATAGCAACTATAGATTGTGGTAGGCAGTATTGGAAACACCACTCCTCTTTCCAGTGATCTTCACTTTCTGTGTAATTCCCTCAAGTGTGATCTGGATCTGAGGACTTGCTTCTAACTCATAGAATACGGCAAAAATGATAAATGTCCCTTCCAAGATTACATTACAAAAGCATGTGATTTCTGTCTTCCTCTCACTCTCTCAGTTGTACCCTCATTTACCCTCTCACCTCTTCACTCTGGTGAAGCCAGCTACCATGTTGTGAACTACTCTTCAAAGAGATAGACAGGCAAGGAATCAAAGGATCCCTCTGACCATTGGCCACTGGAGAACCAAGGGTCTCAGTCTAATAGATTTAGTTCACAACAAACTAAATCTCGTCAACAATGATATGAGTGAGCTTGAAAGTAGATATTCTCCAAATAAGCCTTCAGGTGAAACTAATCCCATCCTTGTGAGAGACCCAGAGTGGAGGACCCAACTAAGTCAGTCCCAGGGAAATTATTAATATAAGATAGTAAGTATCGTTTAAGCCACTAAGTCTGGGGATAATTTGTTACACAGCAATAGATAACTAATGCACAAATTCCTACTCAACTGTGCCACAAAGTTAACCTTGCAGCACATCAGTTCATCTCACTGGTTCCACCTGCATTCTTTCACCCTCATAAACAAAGCTTATGTCAATCTGTGTACTTCCTTTACCTTTTTAAATAAACATTTATTTGGCTGCATGGAGGTCTTAGCTATAGGACTCAAGATCTTCATTGTGTCATGGGGGATCTTTTACTGCAGTGCACGAACTCTCTAGTTGTGGTGCTCAGGCTCAGTGGTTGTGGCCTACAGGCTTAATTGCTCCATGGCATATGGGATCTTATGAGATCTTAGTTCCCTGACCAGGGACCGAACTGGCGTCCCCTGCATTGCAGGGTGGACTGTTAACCACTGGCCCACCAGGGAAGTCCTTACTTGCTTTATAATGTCGTTCAATTTCCATATTTTCTTGGCCCATTCCATAGGCTATTCTGCCACCATTCAAAATTGTTTTTTCCATTGCACCTTAATAGCTCATAGCATTTTCTTTTCTTATCATCAGTGGGCCTCATCACATTCTTCCATAGCAGATACTTAGTAAATAATTGTGTATTGATTTAAATGTAAATATTCATTTCATATAATTTACTTAAAAGGGTTATTGAATACCTGTTCTTTGGTAGGTGTTGAGAATGAATTGGTAAGTAAAAGTATACACAAGCCTCATGGAAATTACCATCTAGAGAGGGAGGCTGATATTTGCATTGGTAAATTACATAGCAAATGTGTTAGAATTAAGTTCCCTGAAGGAGAGGTAACGGTGTTGCAAGAAGGTTAGAAATACTGGTTTTTATCTAGTTTAAGGGAATCAGGGGAGATGCTCAGAAAAGTGATAACTGAGTTAAGTTTTCAAAGGTGAGTGGGTATTAATTTAGCAAAAGTGAGCAGGGGTTTGGGGATGGAGGGAGGGGGAAAGCATTCTAGACAAAGGGAATAGAGTGTACAAAGTAGTCTTTGAAGTAGAGTTAGTGAATCTTGATATTGAAGAATAAAGAATGTGATATGAGATGAGTGAAGAGGTAGATGAGGGTCAGATTTATTCTATCTTACTCTAGGCCAGCTTTGGAAAATGGTCATTTCAAGAATATCCAGAAAGTCTCTGAGCTACAACAGCTTTCTTTCGATGGCATTATAACCCAGCAGATCTCAAATATGTTTTAGTCCTATTTTAGAGAGTTGTTTTTTGAAGCTTGCTTTGATGGCACCCTTGAGAGAAATCAAGACCATGAAAACATGAAAAGACAATGGCCCATGACCACAAAGAGTATGTGTTGTAGTTGGGGACTCATCATGGAAAAACAGGTCTCTGAATCACAGTGACATGGTGCACATAAAATAATAAAACAAGCCCCTAAGACACCAGTAGAGAACTCAAAATTAAATAACCCTAGAGGATAAAGGGGATATGAATGATGAGTAAATCCCTCTTAGTCTCTGTTGGCTCAAAGCCCACTTTCAAGCCTCTCTGACTAGCCAGTATCAGTCCTTTCAAAGATGTCTATGGTACAGTCTGGATCATAAGAAGGGAGGAATTGATCTCCAAAAGTAGAAATGGAGACAAGGCTCTGTAAAACTGATTTAAGATGGCAAGAGAAGAACCAAAGATACTTCTAGGAAACTCTGCTGTTTAGTGATACTGGAATAGTTCCACTCATTTTATTTAGAAATGATAGATGATGGCAGACACATGTGTGACTCATATGCCTGGCACAAGTTGATGGTCAGTAGACACCTGTTGATGGAGAAGGCAATGGCACCCCACTACAGTACTCTTGCCT
>SJYC01061330.1:0-23533 GCA_006408675.1 Madoqua kirkii
GACTTCCTGGCAGCCCAGTGGTTGAGATTTCTCCTGCTAATGCAGGCAGTGGGAATTTGATCCCTGGTTGGGAAGCTAAGATCCCACATGCCTTGTGGCCAAAAAACCAAAACATAAAACAGAAGCAATATTGTAACAAATTCAGTAGAGACTTTAAAATGGTCTATATCCAAAAAATTTTTTAATCACTATTATTTTAAAGTCCCAATGTCATTTCTTCTGTAAAGCCTTGTGTAAGCTTTCTGCCCACTATGCCCCCATCAGATTTTGAAACTACTTCTATTGTTGTTCCGGAGAAGGCAATGGCACCCCACTCCAGTACTCTTGCCTGGAAAATCCCATGGATGGAGGAGCCTGATAGGCTGCAGTCCATAGGGTCACTAAGAGTAGGACTCGACTGAGTGACTTCACTTTCACTTTTCACTTTCATGCATTGGAGAAGGAAATGGCAACACACTCCAGTGTTCTTGCCTGGAGAATCCCAGGGATGGGGGAGCCTGGTGGACTGCCATCTATGGGGTCGCACAGAGTCAGACACTACTGAAGCGACCTAGCAGCAGCAGCAGCAGCTACTGTTGTTCAATCACTAAGTTATGTCCAACTCTTTGTAACCCCATGGATGGCAGCACACCAGGCCTTCCTGTCCCTCACTATCTCCTAGAGTTTGCCCAAGTTCATGTCCAGTGAATTGGTGATGCGGTGATGCTATCCAACCATCTCATCCTCTGCCACTCTCTTCTTTTTTTGCCCTCAATCCTTCCCAGCATCAGGATCTTTTCCAATGAGTTGGCTCTTTGCATCAGGTGGCCAAAGTATTGGAGCTTCAGCTTCAGTCCTTTGAATGCATATTAAGGGTTGATTTTCTTTAGGACTGACTGGTTTGATCTCCTTGCAGTCCAAAGGACTCTCCAAAGTCATCTCCAGCAGCACAATTCAAACGCATCGATTCTTCAGCATTCAGCCTTCTTTACAGTCCCATTCTCACATCTGTACCTGACTACTGGAAAGACTACAGCTTTGCCTATTAGACATTTGTCAGCAAAGTGATGTCTTTCCTTTTTAATATATTGTTATGCTTATCATAGCCTTCTATTACAAACTGAAAATATTATATAGTAGTAACAGGATTTCATGAAATCCTCTTTGAGGGTATTCCCTAGTACTGTGCCTGACACACGGTGGGTCCTCATCCAGCAGCACAATTCAAACGCATCGATTCTTCAGCATTCAGCCTTCTTTACAGTCCCATTCTCACATCTGTACCTGACTACTGGAAAGACTACAGCTTTGCCTATTAGACATTTGTCAGCAAAGTGATATCTTTCCTTTTTAATATATTGTTATGCTTGTCATAGCCTTCTATTACAAACTGAAAATATTATATAGTAGTAACAGGATTTCATGAAATCCTCTTTGAGGGTATTCCCTAGTACTGTGCCTGACACATGGTGGGTCCTCTCCTCTCCCATGCCTCAGGCAGGCCCATCAGAGCACGCTGGTCTGAGCACAGATCCTGGGACTCTGGCATACATTCTGCAAAAATATCTTTCTCCATAGCACGAGACCTAAGAACAACTGAGCATGACCCAGTGAGAGCCCAGGGAAAGTGAGGGCTGCTGTGGTTTCTCCTCTTCCTGTGGAAAGATCAGTTGATCCTGAGCCTGGGCTTCCCATGGGCGTGGGCTGCTAGCCTGATGCCTCTGCTCTGTTCACTTGGCTCTTTCCTCAGAGCCAGGATGACACCTTAGGGGACTCACATCTGAATCATATCAGGAGGTCAACAGGGAGGAAATGAGAGGTGAGTGCAGATATCCTTTCCCCCAGCTGACTGGATAGCAGACCTGGTAGTCATAATAACCAGCAGCCCTTGGGCACGTCTGGTATGCCAGCCACTGTGTGGAGGGCTGCAATGCACAGTAAATGTTCCTCTTCCTGTTACTGAGTGCTCACTCTGTACCAGCCACTATTCCAAGAACTTCAGAAGTATTAACTCTTTTAATCCTTAGCACAATCCCATGAGGTAGGTTCTATTATTACCATCACCATTTTACAGGTAAGAAAACCAAAGCAGAGAAAGAGTGATTAACTTGCTCAAGGTCACAGAACTGGAATATGGTAGAGAGGACTTTCAACTCAGGCAGCCTGTCTTCAGAGTCCATTCAACTACTTAAATATACAAGTGGTGGCTCAGATGGTAAAGAGTCTGCCTGCAGCCCAATCTGCCTGAGTTTGACCCCTGGGTTGAGAAGATCCCCTGGAGGAGGGCAGAGCAACCCACTCCAGTGTGCTTGCCTGGAGAATCCCCAGGAACAGAGGAGCCTGGTGGGCTACAGTCTATAGGGTCACACAGAGTTGGACATGACTGAGCAACTAAGCATAGCACAGCAATCCTTGCAAAAGTCTTCGCAATGGTTACCATTCCTCCCATTTTGCAGATGAGGAAGCTGAAGTTCTAAGGTTCTTAAATGACCAGGATGATATATAGAAGCAATTAACTAGAAAGGACATGAATTTATTCTGGTTCCACAGCCTGAGAACATTCCCCAGCATCATGCAGAGCTGAAGCTCAAATTGAGTCTCTAACGGGAAATATTTACAAATTACTAGATGGAGAAACAGTGGAAACAGTGTCAGATTTTATTTGGGAGGGGGGCTCCAAAATCACTGCAGATGGTGATTACAGCCATGAAATTAAAAGGCGCTTACTCCTTGGCAGAAAAGTTATGACCAACGTAGATAGTATATTCAAAAGCAGAGACATTACTTTGCCGACCAAGGTCTATCTAGTCAAGGCTATGGTTTTTCCAGTAGTCATGTATGGATGTGAGAGTTGGACTGTGAAAAAGGCTGAGCACCAAAAATTGATTCTTTTGAACTGTGGTATCAGAGAAGACTCTTGAGAGTCCCTTGGACTGCAAAGAGATCCAACCAGTCCATTCTGAAGATCAGCCCTGGGATTTCTTTGGAAGGAATGATGCTAAAGCTAAAACTCCAATACTTTGGCCACCTCGTGTGAAGAGTTGACTCATTGGAAAAGACTTTGATGCTGCGAGGGATTGGGGGCAGGAGGAGAAGGGGACGCCAGAGGATGAGATGGCTGGATGGCATCACTGACTCGAAGGACATGAGTCTGAGTGAACTCTGGGAGTTGGTGATGGACAAGGAGGCCTGGCATGCTGTGATTCATGGGGTCGCAAAGAGTCAGACATGACTGAGTGACTGAACTGATCTGCACTAAAGTGAAAAAAGGCAGCACTGTTAGGGTCTGTTCTTGAGAGATGCCAGGGCTACTGATTTTGTCCCTTTAGGATCTGCTATTCTCAGAGTGACCACTGCCGCCACCCACAACAGGCCAAATGTCCCTCCACAAAACCCTCACAAATAGGTGAGTGGGTCTGGCTCCCGGCTCCAGCCAGCATGGCTCTCTCAAACTCATTTCGGCACCCAGGAAAGAGCTCAAGGACCAGGGCATAGACCCCATCTGGGCTTCAACTCTGGCTCTAAACTCATGCCAAATGAGATGCCAAATGAGGACCCCCACCCCGACCACCACCACCACATGTGTACTACTTTCCCTCTATGTCCCAGTCTCCTTTGTTCTTTATTAAGAAACTGTGGTATCAGAGAAGACTCTTGAGAGTCCCTTGGACTGCAAGGAGATCCAACCAGTCCATTCTGAAGATCAGCCCTGGGATTTCTTTGGAAGGAATGATGCTAAAGCTAAAACTCCAATACTTTGGCCACCTCGTGTGAAGAGTTGACTCATTGGAAAAGATTCTGATGCTGGGAGGGATTACGGGCAGGAGGAGAAGGGGACGCCAGAGGATGAGATGGCTGGATGGCATCACTGACTCGAAGGACATGAGTCTGAGTGAACTCTGGGAGTTGGTGATGGACAAGGAGGCCTGGCATGCTGTGATTCATGGGGTCGCAAAGAGTCAGACATGACTGAGTGACTGAACTGATCTGCACTAAAGTGAAAAAGGGCAGCACTGTTAGGGTCTGTTCTTGAGAGATGCCAGGGCTACTGATTTTGTCCCTTTAGGATCTGCTATTCTCAGAGTGACCGCTGCCACCACCCACAACAGGCCAAATGTCCCTCCTCAAAACCCTCACAAATAGGTGAGTGGGTCTGGCTCCAGCCAGCATGGCTCTCTCAAACTCATTTCGGCACCCAGGAAAGAGCTCAAGGACCAGGGCATAGACCCCATCTGGGCTTCAACTCTGGCTCTAAACTCATGCCAAATGAGATGCCAAATGAGGACCCCCACCCCGACCACCACCACCACATGTGTACTACTTTCCCTCTATGTCCCAGTCTCCTTTGTTCTTTATTAAGGAGTGAAAATGGATAGCTGCCTTTTCAGGTGCCTAGTCCAAGTGCAAAATGATTCTAAGGACTGAAATCTTTGATTACTATTTGACAGGCTTGAGTAATGCCTGGTCTGTGGGAGGGTGTCCACAATGAAGATGAAAAGGAGCCACTTATTTACTTCTTGCCTGTGGGGGAACCATACTCTCCTTGATTCCCCTCCAGGCAGACATGTGGTTCAAGTTATCTTGGCCAGTAACAGCAACTGGGGCTCAAGCTGCACTTGGTCCACAGAAAACTTCATAAAGGTTTAGGCATGGAAAGCATTTGGAGCTGTGTCAGTCTCAGCTGTGGGGACAAGCGGGGTGAAGTCAGCAGCCCCACTCTCAGCTGCCAGAGTACAGGCAGAGGGCCTGCCTCCTTCCAGAAGGCATTTCCAATAAAGGGGGTACATTTCCTTCATTAGGAAGAAAACAAACCCAGATTGACAATGTTAGCATTTTTTGAGAGAAGAAGGAAACCATCTCCAAATGTCCTTGGTGAGCTCCTCTGGTGCACCTTTGGATGAGGCTGGCATGGGGAGGGAGATGTGAATTTACATGGAAATTGAGAGGAGACCCCACGATTCCACCATCAAAACCTCCCTCCTCCAGCTGAACAGTGCTTGTTTGGCTACATCATAGGCTATTAGGGCTTGAGGAGACAAAGAATGCACTCTCCCTATTTTGCAGATGAGAACACAGAGCCCAGGGATTCCAGAGAACTCGACCACCAGTTAGGACAGAGCTGCAGCCAGAACCTGTAACTCCTAATCCCAGTCCGGGGTGTTTTTCTGGCATATTCCATTCCATACAACCATCACAACAACTGAACACACATTTACTCATGTGTAGCTGATGCTTGAAAGCAATGGTTCTCAAACTGGGTGCATGTTATAAAAGCCTGGCGGGCTTTGAAAGAACACCAGTAACATCTAGGAGTCATACCCTGAGACTTGTATTTAGTGGGCCTGGTTAGTAACAGGGTACTTTTAAAAGCTCTCCAGGTGACATGTACAGGATTGAGAGCCCAAGATTTAGAGTCAGTACTTACAGGAATATAAAGATGAAAACAATGTGTTCTCTCTCTTCTAGGAATTCAGAGGGACTGGGGAGTATATAACTAACTTCCAAGCTTGCATGCAAGATCTATAGATTGTCTAACAAGAATACAAATCTTGACTAACATTTTTTCCCAGAAGGTTAATCCAAGTAAATACTACTGTTTATTCCACCTAAGCAAAGCTTGCTCCCCCTTTCAGGCCAATCTCAAATCACCCCTCCTCCATGAGACATTTATAACAAGACCCAAAAGGCAGTTGGCATACCTCTTCTCTGAACTCCTACACTGCCTACAGGCTGTAGGTAAATGACCCAGCACCAAGTTACATGTGATTTCTATTGTTATGCTGTAGTCACCATGAAATGGAAACTTCGATTGCTTCAGTGTATACTATGTGCCAGCAATTCTGCTTTTTGCTTTCTGTACAGTGCCACAAATATTCCCAGGAGCTCCACAAAGAGGGCATCAATATACCTGTTGCACAGATTGAGAAGAAAGTGAGGCTCAGAAATGTTAAGTATCTTGCCCCAAACCAGCTAGCTAGTAAGGACATATGAATCTGCATGCCTCAAAAGTTGTTTCAAATGCATCATTTTATGCCAAATATAAACACTATTCCTTTATTATAACATGTGCTACTGATATGTTACTCTGCAAGCTGTAAACTTCTTTGTTCATTCTCTTATTTAATCCTGACTATAGCTCTGCAATCAGCTTTATTTGACAAGCAAGGGAATTAAGTCAGAAAAATTAGGTAGAAGCTCAGGATCCCATGGCCTAGCCAGAAACCCAACTCTTTTGATTGTGAGTGCAGGACTATTTCTACTCCTGTTATATACCATGTGTCAAGCTTTGTTCCTTGTTCACCTAAAGTCCTGTAAGGGTAAAGACTGTGTTTTTATGTTTCTCCTGTATTCCCAATATGTACCAGATATGCAGCCTGTGCCTTTATTAATTGATTTGCCAAGAAGTAGCAAGAATATCCTCATGAGGCATCCCATCTCTAAGGACATGAATAACAACGCTTGCAGTACTCTGGGGTCTGGAGGTATGACTGTTTTTTTCTAGTGCTATGGCTAAGTCATGTTCTTTTAAAAAAAAAAAAAAAAGAGCCTTCCAGTCACTGTTTATGAAGGTATGATTCTCAACTGTCTACATCAACTAACAGAAACAAAACACCAATGTGAATTAAGTGACCTGCTTAAGATCATGAAATGAACCAGTGGAAGAGAGAAAATTTCCATCTGCCTCCCTCCAAAGTCTCTGATTTGAATCCAAGTCACCTACCTATGGCATAGCAGTGTCCCTTTATGTGTTTAGGCATAGCTGACCTCATTTCCCAAAGGACTCAGAGTGGTTTGCAATATGAATAGATACAAGTAAAGATAAAATATAAACAAATGAAGATAACCAAGGATGGAAAAAAGGGAAAAAAAGGTCAAGGAAATTTTTTTATTAGAGAAGAAACACCGCCTAAAGCCCTAAACACAGCAGTGCATTTAAAATTGATCTTCTTCCATGTGTGGAGTTCAGTTGATGAGGTAGTTTTAAGGGCTCAGTAATTCCTCTGGGGCTTTACTGCATGCCAGATATTGACCCAGAAGTATGATTAAAGCAAGCAAACTGTAGAATTTATCCCCAGGATGTGGTCAACACACTGTATTTATGCATCTGTGGTTAAAAGGGAAATGTGTCCTCCGAGACTGATGTTGCCAAAAGACCACGTCAATGCTTTGTGCAGAACAGAATTTTTATTTCAGCAACTCTGAATCATGTCCATTCATTCGTTTAGCAAGTATTGTGACAATAAGTCATCTGCCAGGAACTGGGAAAGGCACTAGAAATTCGGAGTCACATAAGACACAGACTCTTTCCCACAGGGCTTCTCAGTCAAGAGGAACAAAGAAAATTTATAAGCCTCTTGGTTTATAAATTATCAGCACAACTGTAATAAGATTCTAGAGGTGTCCATAAGGGGTGAAAATGCAGGAATGATGACAGCCACTTCACTGAAATTATCTGTTGTTACTTATCTTCTAACACAATCTAATTACAAGGACACGGGTTCTGGGTGGAAGGGGCCATCCTCAGTAAAGCAGTGACTTTCTGAACAGCCCAGTATTTCTGATCTGCATGGAAGGCAGGCAAAAGGGAGCAGTTTCAGCTTAAAAATGATGGCCAGCAGGAAGAAGCTGAAAGAATGTAAAGGAATGCTGTGGCAAATATTTTTATCTAAATTATTGAGGCTGATTTCTTGGCATAGCATAAGTGTTTTATTCTTGGCAATTTTCCATATGATAAAGACATGTTCAAAATCAAATTCAACTTTCTAAAAGACTATGCATCCATTCAAGCCACCTATGATCACGTTTAAATAAAAAATCTAGCATCTTGAGAGAAAGAGGAAATGATGATGTGTAAGCAGATATCAGAACAAAAAACTGGAATCTAGGGACAAAAGTGACCAAATATTTTAATTCTTTGGATCTCTGGTGAGGACTCAAAAATTAGGAGCAACTTCTTCTGGCTGAAGAAAATGTTAATAGTTATAAAAAATTTAGTATGAATACTGAAGAATTTACAAAGCAATAGTTGCAAAAGCAACCTGCATAAAGAACTTACTGTGATTGATTTCAGTATATCTGTCTGGAGAATTCACAAAGCAGAGTTTCATGGAAAACTGATACAAGCCTAGTGTTAGCTCAAGGCATATGATAAGTTTTTCCTGTAGAAGCAAAAGCAGGTAAGGTAACTTCTAAAGAAAGTAGTTGAAAATTTATCCTTATATGAACTCATAGGTTGAAAGCTGGAAAAAAAACAAAAAAAAATTCATCAGTTCAGTTGCTAGGTTATGTACAGCTCTTTGCGACCCATGAACCACAGCACACCAGGCCTCACTGTCCATCACCAACTCCCGGAGTTCACCCAAACCCATGTCCATAGAGTCGATGATGCCATCCAACCATCTCTTTCTCTTGTCGTCCCCTTCTTCTCCTGCCCTCAATCTTTCCCAGAATCACAGTCTTTTCAAATGAGTCAGCTCTCTGCATCCAGTGGCCAGACTATTGGAGTTTCAGCTTCAGCATCAGTCCTTCCAATTAACACCCAAGATTGATCTCCTTTAGGATGGACTGGTTGGATCTCCTTACAGTCCAAGGGATTCCCAAGAGTCTTCTTCAACAACGCAGTTCAAAAGCATAAATTCTTTGGTGCTCAGCTTTTTTTATAGTCCAATTCTCACATCCATACATGACCACTGGAATAACCATAGCTTTGACTAGACGGATCTTTGTTGGAAAAGTAATGTTTCTGCTTTTGAATATGCTATCTAGGTTGGTCATAACTTTCCTTCCAAGGAGTAAGTGTCTTTTAATTTCATGGCTGCAATCACCATCTGCAGTGATTTTGGAGCACAGAAAAATAAAGTCAGCCACTGTTTCCCCATCTGTCTGCCAAGTGATCGGACTGGATGCCATGATCTTAGTTTTCTGGATGTTAAGCTTTAATCCAACATTTTTACTCTCCACTTTCACTTTCATCAAGAGGCTTTTTAGCTTTTCGTCACTTTTGGCCATAAGGGTGGTGTCATCTGCATATCTGAGGTTACTGATATTTCTCCTGGCAATCTTGATTCCAGCTTGTGCTTCCTCCAGCCCAGCATTTCTCATGATGTACTCTGCATAGAAGTTAAATAAGCAGGGTGACAATATGCAGCCTTGACGTACTTCTTTTCCTATTTGGAACCAGTCTGTTGTTCCATGCCCAGTTATAACTGTTGCTTCCTGACCTGCATACAGATTTCTCAAGGGGCAGGTCAGGTGGCCTGGTATTCCCATCTCTTTCAGAATTTTCCATAGTTGATTGTGATCCACACAGTCAAAGGTTTTGGCATAGTCAATAAAGCAGAAATAAATATTTTTCTCTAACTCTCTTGCTTTTTCAATGATCTGTTAGATGTTGGCAATTTGATCTCTGGTTCCTCTGCCTTTTCCAAAACCAGCTTGAACATCTAGAAGTTCACAGTTCATGTATGGCTGAAGCCTGGCTTAGAGAATTTTAAGCATTACTTTACTAGCATGTGAGATGAGGCAATTGTGCGGTAGTTTGAGCATTCTTTGGTATTACCTTTCTTTGGGATTAGAATGAAAACTAACCTTTTCTAGTTCTGTGGCCATTGCTGAGTTTTCCAAATTTGCTGGCATATTTAATGCAGCACTTTCACAGCATCATGTTTCAGGATTTGAAATAGCTCAACTGGAATTAAGAATTACTGAATACTAGGTATATGGAACAACAGACTGGTTACAAATAGGAAAAGGGGTATGTCAAGGCTGTATATTGTCACCCTGCTTATTTAACTTATATGCAGAGTACATCATGAGAAACACTGGACTAGAAGAAGCACAAGCTGGAATCAAGATTGCCGGGAGAACTATCAATTACCTCAGATATGCAGATGACACCACCTTTATGGTAGAAAGTGAAGAGGAACTAAAGAGCCTCTTGATGAAAGTGGAAAGAGGAGAGTGAAAAAGTTGGCTTACAGCTCAACATTCAGAAAACTAAGATTATGTCATCTGGTCCCATCACTTCATGGGAAATAGATGGAGAAACAGTGGAAACAGTGTCAGACTTTATTTTGGGGTCTCCAAAATCACTGCAGATGGTGATTGCAGCCATGAAAATAAAACACATTTATTCCTTGGAAGGAAAGTTATGACCAACCTAGATAGTATATTGAAAAGCAGAGACATTACTTTGCCAACAAAGGTTCATCTAGTCAAGGCTATGGTTTTTCCAGTAGTCATGTATGGATGTGAGAGTTGGACTGTGAAGAAAGCTTAGCACCAAAGAATTGACGCTTTTGAACTGTGGCATTGGAGAAGACTTGAGAGTCCCTTGGACTGCAAGGAGATCCAACCAATCCATTCTAAAGGAGATCAGTCCTGGGTGTTCTTTGGAAGGAGTGATGCTAAAGCTGAAATGCCAGTACTTTGGCCACCTCATGTGAAGAGTTGACTCATTGGAAAAGACTCTGATGCTGGGAGGGATTGGGGGTAGTAGGAGAAGGGGACAACCGAGAATGAGATGGCTGGATGGCATCATCAACTCGATAGACGTGAGTTTGAGTAAACTCTGGGAGTTGGTGATGGACAGGGAGGCCTGGTGTGCTGCAATTCATGGGGTCACAAAGAGTTGGACATTACTGAGCGACTGAACTGAACTGAGGTATGTCAGGGAATCAGATAAAGTGGAGAATTTTAAAGAGAAGTGTGCACACTTGTGACCAAAACTAAGCTACCAGGAACTAGAAAGATTGTCTATGAGAGATAACACTGCATTAAGAGTACCGGCTACAGGGGAACCAGACCCCTGGGGTTAGAATCCCAGTTCCTCCACTGTATGTCAGATGACTGACCATTCTCTCACTTGAAAATGGAGAAAATAATGACACCTACCTCACTCAGTTGTGAGGACTGAGTGACATAATGTCTATGAGGCTTAGCATTATAACCAGCACTTACTAATTGTTAAAAAATAATTCAGCTGTTGTATTATAAGCATTCTCTCATATGATTCTCACAACCCTGCATGGAATGTCCAGGGATCCTCATTTCCATGGCTTGAGGCAGGTAAAGTGAAAGTGAAGTGAAGTCACTCAATCTTGTCCAACTCTTTGCGACCTGTGGACTGTAGCCCACCAAGCGCCTCCGTCCATGGGATTCTCCAGGCAAGAATACTGCAGTGGGTTGCCATTTCCTTCTCCAGGGAATCTTCCCGACCCAGGGATTGAACCTAGGTCTCCCACATTGTGTTAGCTAAACATCCCGTGGGTGATGGGCTTTCTAAATGACAACCACACCCTGCCTTTTCCCTCCTTCCTTTCTCTAGGCAACCAGACTATTCATAGTATAGATAGTCTTTCACTTGTTTCCCAAAAGTCAGTCTTTCCCATGACTTTCTCCCCAACTCGTCCTCCTTTCTAACTCTCCATGATCCTCAAGTCCCTCCTCTTACCATAAAATATATTTTGTTTTGTCATTGGCTTTCGTTGATTATTTTTATTTTTTTTTTTTTACAAATTCTATTCCATTATAAGTTGGGGCTTCCCTTGTGGCTCAGAGGTTAAAGCGTCTGCCTGGAATGCAGGAGACCAAGGTTCAATCCTTGGGTTGGGAAGATTCCCTGGAAAAGGCAATGGCAACCCACTCCAGTACTCTTGCCTGGAGAATCCCATGGAGGGAGGAGCCTGGTAGGCTACAGTCCATGAGATGGCAGAGTTGGACACAACTGAGCAACTTCACGACACGACACTGGGTGTAATCCCCTGTGCTATAAAGTAAGTCACTGTTGCCTATCTTTTTTATTATGGTAATTTGGGTCTGTTAATCCCATACCCCTAATTTTTCCCTCCCCCACTCCCTCTCACCTCTGGTAACCAAGTTTGTTTACTGTGTCTGAGAGTCTGTTTCTGTTTTATATGTTTATTCGTTTGTATAAATTTTTAGATATAAAGTAAGTCACTGTTGCCTATCTTTTTTATTATGGTAATTTGGGTCTGTTAATCCCATACCCCTAATTTTTCCCTCCCCCACTCCCTCTCACCTCTGGTAACCAAGTTTGTTTACTGTGTCTGAGAGTCTGTTTCTGTTTTATATGTCTATTCGTTTGTATAAATTTTTAGATTCCACATGTAAGTTATACAATTTTTGTCTCTCTCTGTTTGACTTATTTCACTAAATATAATATTCCCTAGGTCTATGCATGTTGATGCAAGTGGTAATATTTCATTTTTTTGTGTGGCTGAGTAATATTCCATTGTATGTGTACACACCATATCTTCCTAAGTCAGTCATCTATTGATGGGTCCTTGGGTTGTTTCCATGTCTTGGCTCTTGTCAATAGTGCTTCTCTGAACATCTGGGAGCATGTATCTTTTATTAGAGCTTTACTTTTTCCAGATACGTACTCAGGTGTGGGATATCTGGATAGCTCTAGTTTTAGTTTTCTAAGGAACCCACATTTGGTTTTCCACAGTGGCTGCATCATTTTACATTCCCACCAATAGTGTGCAAGGGTTCCCCTTTCTCTGCACTCTTCCCAACATTTATGATTTCTATATCTTTTGATGATAGCCATTCTGATTGATGTGAAATACCTCATTGTGGCTTTTATTTGCATTTCAATAATAATCAGCAGTGTGGCATATCTTTTTATGTGCCTATTGGCTATCTGTATGCCTCCTTTGGAAAAATGTCTAAGTCTTCTCCCACTTCTTGATTGGGTTCTTTGTTTTTTCAGTATTGACTTGTATGAGCTGTTTCTGTATGTCAGATATTAACCCCTTCTTGCTAGCATCAGTTGAAAATATTTTTCTCATTCTGTAGGCTGTCTTTTTGTTGATGATTTCCTTCGCTATGCCAAAAATTGTAAGCTTTATTAGGTTCCATTTGTGTATTTCTTTTGCTTTGGAAGAGTGATCTTAGAAATTATTACTACAATTTATGTGAATGTTTTGCCTATGTTCCTATCTAGGAGTTTTACGAGTGTTCCTATCTAGGTGTCAAAGCTTACATTTAGATCTTTAAGCCATTTTGAGTTTATTTTTACGAATGGCATAAGGGAATGTTTTAATTTCATTGATGTACATGTAGCGACCCAACTTTTCAAATACCATTTGTTAAAGAGACCATCTTTTCTCCATTGTATATTCTTGCCTCCTTTGTCACAAATAAATTGACTAGAGGTGTGTGGGTTTATTTCTGTACTCTAGATCAATGGCACAGAATGGAAAGCGCAGTAATAAACCTACCTGTATATGTACATATGTATATATTTTTGGGGCCATGCTGTTTTGATTACTGTAGCTTTGTAGTGTAGTGTAAAGTCTGCAAGGATTATACCTCCAATAGGCTCTTTTCTCTAGTTGCTTTGGAAATTCTATGTATTTGTGGCTCCACAGAAATTTTAGGATTATAGTTTTAGTTCTGTGAAAAGTCTCATGGGTATTTGATGGTTGTTGTTTAGTCACAACAAACTCTTGGTCATGTCCAACTCTTTGCCACCCTATGGGCTATAGCATGCCAGGCTTCCCCGTCCTTCACTACCTCCTGGAGTTTGCTCAAACTCATGTTCATTGAGTTGGCGATGCAATTCGTCCATCTCAGCTCTGTCACCCCCTTCTCCTCCTGCTCTCAATATTCTGAGCATCAGGGTCTTTTCCAATGAGTTGGCTCTTCGCATCAGGTGGCCAAAGTATTGGAGCTTCAGCATCAGTCCTTCCAATGAATATTCAGGGTTATTTCCTTTAGGATTCATTGGTTTGATCTCCTTGCAGTCCAAGGGACTTCTCCAGCACCAGAGTTTAACAGCGCTCAGCCTTCTTTATGGTCCAGTTCTCACACCTGTACCTGACTACTAGAAAAACCACAACTTTGACTAGACAGACTTTTCTCATCAAAGTGATGTCTCTGCTTTTTAAAACACTGTCTAAGTTTGTCATAGCTTTTCTTCCAAGCAGCAAGTATCTTTTAATTTCATGGCTGCAGTCACCATTTCCAATGACTTTGGAGCCCAAGAAAATAAAATCTGCCACTGTTTCCATTTTTCCCCTTGTATTTGCCATGAAGATGGGACCAGATTCCATGATGTTGGTTTTTTGAATGTTGGGATTTAAGCTAGCCTTTTCACTCTTCTCTTTCATCTTCATCAAGAGGCTCTTGAGCTCCTCTTCACTTTCTGCCCATAGGGTAGTATCATCTGCATAGCTGAGATTGTTGATATTTCTCCCAGCAATCTTGATTCCAGTTCATCCAGCTGGGCATTTTGTATGAGATACTCTGTATAGAAGTTGAATAAGCAGGTGAAAATATACAGCCTTGATGTACCCCTTTCCCAGTTTTGAACCAATCCATTGTTCTATGCCTGGTTCTAACTGTTGCTTCTTGACCTGCATACAAGTTTCTCAGGAGACAGGTAAGGTGGTCTGGTATTAACATCTCTATAAAATTTTTCCACAGTTTGTTGTGATCCACACAAAGGCTTTAGCATAGTCAATGAAGCAGAAGTAGATATTTTTCTGGAACTCTCTTGCTTTTTCTATGATCCAATGGATGTTGGCAAATTGATGTCTGGTTCTTCTGCCTTTCCTAAATCCAGCTTGTACATCTGGAAGTTCTTGGTTCACGTACTGTTGAAGCCTAGATTGAAGGATTGTGAGCATTACCTTGCTAATATGTGAAATGAGTGCAATTTTCGCCATAGTTTGAACATTCTTTAGCATTGCTCTTCTTTGGGATTTGAATGAAAACTGACCTTTTCCAGTCTTGTGGCCATTGCTGAGTTTTTCAAATTTGCTGGCATACTGAGTGCAGGACTTTATCAGCATCATCTTTTAGGATTTGAAATAGCTCAGCTAGAATTCCATTACCTCCGCTAGCTTTGTTTGTTGGAGAAGGCGATGGCACCCCACTCCAGTACTCTTGCCTGGAAAATCTCATGATCAGAGGAGCCTGGTAGGCTGAGGTCCATAGGGTAGTGAAGAGTCGGACACAACTGAACAACTTCCCTTTCACTTTTCACTTTCATGCATTGGAGAAGGAAATGGCAACCTGCTCCAGTGTTCTTGCCTGGAGAATCCCAGGGATGGGGGAGCCTGGTGGGCTGCCATCTATGGGGTCACACAGAGTCGGACACGACTGAAGTGACTTAGCAGCAATAGCAGCAGCTTTGTTTGCAGTTATGCTTCCTAAGGCCCACTTGACTTCCGGGATGTCTGGCTCTAGATGAGTGACAACACCATTGTGGTTATCCAGATCATTACAACCTGTTTTGTTATTTTGATAGGGTTTGTACTAAATTTATAGATTGCTTTGAGAAATATCACTAAAAATTTAAAATATTATTTTTTCGAATCCAAGAACTGAGATATATTTCAATCCTCTTTAATTTCCTTTACTAATGTTTTATAGTTTTCAGTATAAATGTCTTTCACCTCCTTAGTTGAGTTCATTTCTAGGTAGTTTTTTGACGTAATTTTAAATGAGATTTTTGTAAACTTTTGCTTTCTGATATCTCACTATGTATATAAAAATGCAAGCTATTCCTGTTTATTAATTGTATACTACATTGCTAAATTCATTTATTAGTTCTAATAGTCCTAGGGTGGAGACTTTAGGGTTCTTTACATAGAGTACCATGTCATCTGAAAATAGTGACAATTTTACCTCTTCCCTTCCAATTTATATATTTTTTTACTTCTTTTTCTCATCTGATGGCTATAGCTAGTACTTCCCATATTGTACTGAAATGTTAAGAGTAGGCATCCATATTTTGCTTCTGAATTTAGTAGGAAGGCTTTCAGCTTTTCACCATTGAGTATTATGATGGCTATGCATGCTCATGCTCAGTCGCTCAGTCGTGTCCAACTCTTTGCAACCCTATGAGCTGTAGTCTGCCAGGCTCCTCTGCCCATGGGATTATCCTGGCAAGAATACTGGTGTGGGTTGATATTTCCTCCTCCAGGGGATCTTCCTGACCTGGGGATCGAACCTGTGTCTCCTAGGATCACCATTGAGTATTATGATGGCTATGCATGCTCATGCTCAGTCGCTCAGTCGTGTCCAACTCTTTGCAACCCTATGAGCTGTAGTCTGCCAGGCTCCTCTGCCCATGGGATTATCCTGGCAAGAATACTGGTGTGGGTTGATATTTCCTCCTCCAGGGGATCTTCCTGACCTGGGGATCGAACCTGTGTCTCCTAGGGCTCTTGCACTCGCAGGTGGATTCTTTACCACTGAGCCACCTGGGAAGCCCAGGGGCTGTGGGTTGTCATAAATAGCCTTTGTTGAGATATGTTCCCTCTATATCTACTTTGAGTTTTTATCACGAATGATTCTTGAATTTTATCAGAGCTTTTTCTGAATCTGTTGACATGATCATGTTTTTGTCTTTGCTTTTGTTAATGTGGAGTATCACACTGCTTGATTTGCATCTGTTGAAACATCCTTGCAACCCTGGAATGAACTCAGCTTGATCATGATGTATATTCTTTTTAAGTTTTTTTTTTCTTTTCTTCTTTTTTTTTTTTTTTGGATTGGGTTTGCTAGTATGCTGTTGAGGATTTTTGCATCTGTTAATATATTCCTCAAAGATATTAGCTGGTACTTATCTTTCATGGTAGTGTCTTGGTCTGGTTTTCTAATGGTGGCCTTGTAGAATGATTTGGGAATGTTCCCTCTTCTTCAAGTTTTTGGGAATAATTTGAAAAGAATAGGTATAAATTCTTATTTATATAATTGGTAGAATTCACCAGTGTATCCCTCCAGTCATGGACATTTGTTTGCAGATTTTTTTAATTACAGATTCTGTTTTACTTCTAGTGATTGGTCTGTTCAGATTATCTGTTTCTTCTTAAATCACTCCTGACAGACAGAATGTTGCTAGAAACTTGTCCATTTCTTCTAGATTGTCCAATTTAGCATGTAAGAGTTCATGGTATTCTCTTGTGATTTTTTGTATTTCTGTTCTTTCAGTTGTTATTTCTCCTTTGTCATTTTAAATTTTAATCATTTGGATCCTATGTCTTTTCTTCTTCATAAACCTTACTAGAGGTTTGTTAATTTTGTCTTTAGAAAATAACAGTTCTTGGTTTTATTGATCTTTTCTATGGTTTTTACCTCTTTTTTTTTTTTATTTACTCTCTAATCTTCATTATTTAATTTCCTCTACTGACTTTGGGCTTTGTTCTTTTCCTAGTTCTTTTAGATGGTAGGTTATGTTGTTTTATTTCAGACTAGTTTCTTGAGGAAAATCTGTTTAACTATGAATTACTTGGAACTTCTTTTGCTGCATCCTATACATTTTGTAAAGTTGTGTTTTCATTTTCTTTTGTCTCAAGGTATTTCTTGATTTCATCCATGGCCCTTGGATTTTTAATAGTATATTGTTTAGTCTCCACATATTTGTTCTTTCCATCTTTTTCTTTCTGTGGTTGACTTTTAGTTTTGTATTTTTGTGATCAGAAGAGATGCTTGAAATAATTTCTATCCTTTTAAATTTTGAGGTTTGCTTTGTGTCCCAGTATGGGGTCTATCCTCCAGTACATTCTATGCAGGCTTAAAAAGAATGTGTATTCTGCTTTCTTTTGGATGTGTTGTCCTTGTTGTTGTTCAGTTGCCAAGGCATGTCTGACTCTTTGTGACCCCATGGACTGCAGGATGCCAGGCCTCCCTGTCCCACACCATCTCCCAGAATGTGCCCGAGTTCATGTCCATTGAATCAGTGATGCCCTCCAACCATCTCATCATCTCTCACCCTCTTCTCCTTCTGCCTGCAGTCTTTCCCAGCACCAGAGTCTTTTCCAGAGAGTCAGCTTTTCACATCAGGTGGCCAAAGTATTGGGGCTTCAGCTCTAGCATCAGTCATTCATCAGAATCAATTAGTATTCAGGGCTGATTTTCTTTAGGGTTGACTGGTTTGATCTCCTTTATGTCCAAGGAAACCTCAAGAATCTTCTCCAGCACAGTTAGACAGCATCAGTTCTTTAGTGTCTTTACTTTCTTTATGGTCTCACATCAATACATGACAACTGGAAAGAACATGGCTTTGACTATGTGGACCTTTGTAGATAAAGTGATGTCTTTGCTTTTTAATACACTGTCTAGGCTTGTCATTGAGTTCCTTCCAAGAAGCAATTGTCTTCTAATATACTGGCTGTAGTCACCATCTGCAGAGATTGTAGAGCCCAAGAAGAAGAAATCTGTCACTGCTTCCACCATTTCCCCTTTTATTTGCCATGATGTGATGGGACTGGATGCCAAGATCTTAGTCTTTTTAATGTTGAGTTTTAATTTGGCTTTTTCACTCTCTTCTTTCACCCTCATCAAGAGACTTTTTAGTTCCTCTTCCCTTTCTGCCATTAGAGTGGAATTATCTACATGTCTGAGTTTGTTGATATTTCTTCTGGCAGTCTTGATTCCAGCTTGTAACTTATCCAGCCCAGCATTTTGCATGATGTACTCTGCATGTAATTTAAGTAAACAGGTGACAATAAATAACAGTTCTTGGTTTTATTGATCTTTTCTATGGTTTTTACCTCTTTTTTTTTTTAATTTACTCTCTAATCTTCATTATTTAATTTCCTCTACTGACTTTGGGCTTTGTTCTTTTCCTAGTTCTTTTAGATGGTAGGTTATGTTGTTTTATTTCAGACTAGTTTCTTGAGGAAAATCTGTTTAACTATGAATTACTTGGAACTTCTTTTGCTGCATCCTATACATTTTGTAAAGTTGTGTTTTCATTTTCTTTTGTCTCAAGGTATTTCTTGATTTCATCCATGGCCCTTGGATTTTTAATAGTATATTGTTTAGTCTCCACATATTTGTTCTTTCCATCTTTTTCTTTCTGTGGTTGACTTTTAGTTTTGTATTTTTGTGATCAGAAGAGATGCTTGAAATAATTTCTATCCTTTTAAATTTTGAGGTTTGCTTTGTGTCCCAGTATGGGGTCTATCCTCCAGTACATTCTATGCAGGCTTAAAAAGAATGTGTATTCTGCTTTCTTTATTTTCTTTTGTCTCAAGGTATTTCTTGATTTCATCCATGGCCCTTGGATTTTTAATAGTATATTGTTTAGTCTCCACATATTTGTTCTTTCCATCTTTTTCTTTCTGTGGTTGACTTTTAGTTTTGTATTTTTGTGATCAGAAGAGATGCTTGAAATAATTTCTATCCTTTTAAATTTTGAGGTTTGCTTTGTGTCCCAGTATGGGGTCTATCCTCCAGTACATTCTATGCAGGCTTAAAAAGAATGTGTATTCTGCTTTCTTTTGGATGTGTTGTCCTTGTTGTTGTTCAGTTGCCAAGGCATGTCTGACTCTTTGTGACCCCATGGACTGCAGGATGCCAGGCCTCCCTGTCCCACACCATCTCCCAGAATGTGCCCGAGTTCATGTCCATTGAATCAGTGATGCCCTCCAACCATCTCATCATCTCTCACCCTCTTCTCCTTCTGCCTGCAGTCTTTCCCAGCACAGAGTCTTTTCCAGAGAGTCAGCTTTTCACATCAGGTGGCCAAAGTATTGGGGCTTCAGCTCTAGCATCAGTCATTCATCAGAATCAATTAGTATTCAGGGCTGATTTTCTTTAGGGTTGACTGGTTTGATCTCCTTTATGTCCAAGGAAACCTCAAGAATCTTCTCCAGCACAGTTAGACAGCATCAGTTCTTTAGTGTCTTTACTTTCTTTATGGTCTCACATCAATACATGACAACTGGAAAGAACATGGCTTTGACTATGTGGACCTTTGTAGATAAAGTGATGTCTTTGCTTTTTAATACACTGTCTAGGCTTGTCATTGAGTTCCTTCCAAGAAGCAATTGTCTTCTAATATACTGGCTGTAGTCACCATCTGCAGAGATTGTAGAGCCCAAGAAGAAGAAATCTGTCACTGCTTCCACCATTTCCCCTTTTATTTGCCATGATGTGATGGGACTGGATGCCAAGATCTTAGTCTTTTTAATGTTGAGTTTTAATTTGGCTTTTTCACTCTCTTCTTTCACCCTCATCAAGAGACTTTTTAGTTCCTCTTCCCTTTCTGCCATTAGAGTGGAATTATCTACATGTCTGAGTTTGTTGATATTTCTTCTGGCAGTCTTGATTCCAGCTTGTAACTTATCCAGCCCAGCATTTTGCATGATGTACTCTGCATGTAATTTAAGTAAACAGGTGACAATATACAGCCTTCTCATTCTCCTTTCCCAATCTGGAACCAGTCAGTAGTGTCATGTAATGTTCTAATTGTTGCTTCTTGAACTGCATACAGGTTTCTCAGGAGAAAAGTAAGGCATTCTAGTATTCCCATCTCTTTAAGAGTTTCCCACAGTTTGTTATGCTCCACATGGTCAAAGGCTTTAGTGTAATCAATGAAGCAGAGGTAGATGTTTTTCTGGAATTCCCTTGCTTTCTCTATGATACAGAGAATGTTGGCAATTTGATCTATGATTCCTCTGCCTTTTTTAAACCCATCTTGTACCTCTGGAATTTCTCAATTCAATATTGCTGAAGCCTCACTTGAAGGATCTTGACCATAATCTTCTTAGCATGGAAAGTAAGTGCAATTGTCTAGAAGCTGAAAAGTTCTTTAGCACTGCCCTTCTTGGGAACTGGTATAACAACTGACCTTTTCTAGTCCTGTAGCCACTGCTAGGTTTTCCAAATTTCCTGACATATTGAGTGCAGCACTTTAATAGCATTAACTTTTCATATTTTAAATAGCTCTGCTGGAATTCCCTCACCTTCACTAGCTTTATTTGTAGCAGTGCTTCCTAAGGTCCACTTGACTTCACACTCAAGGGTGTCTGGCTCTAGGTGAGTGGCCATACCACTGTGGTTATCTGGGTCATTAAGATCTTTTTTGTACAGTTCTTATGTATATTCTTGCCACCACTTCTTGATTTCTTCTGCTTCTATCAGGTCTTTACCATTTATATCCTTTATTGTGCCCATCTTTACATGAAATATTCCTTTGATAGCTCCAATTTTCTTGAAGAGATTTTTAGTCTTTCCCCTTCTGTTGTTTTCTTTTCTTTTCTTTTCTTTTTTTTTTTTTTTGCATTGTTCATCGAATAAAGCCTTCTCATCTCTCCTCATTATTCTCTGGAACTCTGCATTCAGTTGGGGCTACCTTTCCCTTTCTCCTTTTCTTTTCACTTCTTTCCTTTCCTCAGGTATTTGTAAAGCCTCCTCAGACAACCATTTTGCCTTTCTGCATTTCTTTTTCTTTGGGATGATTTGGTCAGTGCTTCCTGTACATACAGTGTTACGAACTTCTGTCCATAGGTCTTCAGGCATTCTGTTTACCAGATCTAAATTTATTTGCTACCTCCACTGTATAATCATACGGGATTTGATTTGGATCATAACTGAGTTGCCTAATGGTTTTCCCTGCTTTATTTAGTTTATGCCTGAATTTTGCTTTAAGGAGCTGATGATCTGAGCCACATTCAGCTCCAGATCTTGTTTTTGCTGACTGGATAGTCCTTCCCCATCTTTGACTACAAAGATTGTAATCAATCTATTTTGGTACTGACCATCTGGTGATATCCATATGTAAAGTCACCTCTTGTGTTGTTGAAAAAAGGTATTTGCTATGACCAGTGCATTCTCTTGGCAGAATTTTGTTAGCCTTTGCCCTCTTTCATTTTGTACTCCAAGGCCAGACTTGCCTGTTACTCCAGGTATCTCTTGGCTTTTTACTTTTGCATTCCAGTCCCCTGTGATGAATAGGACATATTTTTTTGGTCTTCATCCTAGAAGGTCAGGTAGGTCTTCATAGAACTGCTCAACTTCAGCTTTTTCAGCCTAGTGGTTTGGGCATAGACTTGGATTACTGTCACGTTGAATGGTTTGCCTTGAAAACGAAGTGAGATCACTCTGTAGTTTTTGAGGTTGCACCCAAGTACTGCATTTCAGGCTCTTTTGCTGATTATGAGAGCTTCTCCATTTCTTCTACAGGATTCTTGCCCACAGTAGTAGATATAATGGTCATTTGAATTAAATTTGCCCATTCCCGACAATTTAGTTCACTGATTCCTAAGATGTTGATGTTTATTCTTGCCATCTCCTGCTTGACCACAACTAATTTATTTTGATTCATGGACCTATCATTCCAGGTTCTTAAGCAACACGGTTTTTTACAGCATCGGATTTTACTTTCATCACCAAACACGTCCACACTGACCATTGTTTCCACTTAGGCCCAGCCACTTCATTCTGTCTGGAGCTATTAGTAATTGTCCTTCACTTTTCCCCAGGAGCATATTGGACACCTTCTGACCTGGAGGGTGCTCATCTTTGGGTGTCATATCTCTTTGCCTTTTTAAACAGTTCATGGGGTTCTCATGGCAAGAATACTGGAATGTCTTGCCATTCCCTTCTTCAGTGGACCATGCATTGATAGAACTCTCCACTCTGACCTGTCTATCTTGGGTGGCACTGCATGGCATGGCTCATAACGTCACTGAGCTATGCAAGCCCCTTCATCATGACAAGGCAGTATTTCATGAAGGCACTTTTTTAAAAAAACTTTACTTTGCTTTCAATACTGTATTGATTTTGCCATACATTGACATGAATCCGCCACGGGTATACATGAGTTCCCGATCCTGAACCCCTCGTCCCACACCATATCATCTCTCTGGATCATCCCCAGCACCAGCCCCAGCATCCTGTATCCTGTACCGAATGTAGTTTCCTGTTGACATTAATTAAGCCCAACTTATCTATAGTGTAATTTATGGCCTTTGTTGCCTTGTTGAATTTCTGTTTGGATGATCTATTGATGTCAGTGATGTGTTTAAAATCTCCTATCATTACTGTATTATTGTCTATTTCTCTCAGTCTCTTAGTATTTTATCTATATATGGAGATACTCATGTATTGTGTGCATGCTGTGCTGTGCTTAGTCACACAGTCATGTCCAACTCTTTGCAACACCTTGGACTGTAGCCCACCAGGCTCCTTTGTCCATGGGAGTTCTCCAGGCAAGAATACATGTTAACAATTATAATATCTTCTTGTATTGATCCCTTTATAATTATATAATGCTTTTCTTTGTCTTTAGTTAAAGCCTTCTATTTTGTCTGATATGGGTATTGCTACCCCTGCTTTCCTGTTGCTTCCATTTGCATGAAATATTTTTATTCCATCCCATCATTGTCATTCTGGGTGTGGTTTTTACCATGAAGTGAGTCACTTACTGGCAGCTTATTGCAGATATTTGGTGTTTTTTCTTTAATCCAATCAGCCGCTCTATCTTTTGATGAAAACATTTATTCTGTTGCTATGTAAAGTGATTATTGATTGGTATGTATTTTGGGGGCCATTCTGTTCCATGATTCCCAGTGGCTTTGTAGTTTTCTTTGTTCTTTTTTCTGTTGTGATTCAATTATTTTCTTTTGTAATATGCTTGAGTTCCTTTCTTTTGATTTTTATGATTCTATGGTATGTCTTGGGTTTCTCTTACCTTCAGCGTGGGATATCTCTTCACCACTGCTCCAGCAAAGATGGTAGGTGTTGCAAGAGGGCATCAGGGGGCAGACACACTGAAACCATACTCACA
>SJYC01061331.1:0-43999 GCA_006408675.1 Madoqua kirkii
GTTGACTCATTGGAAAAGACTCTGATGCTGGGAGGGATTGGGGGCAGGAGGAGAAGGGGACGACAGAGGATGAGATGGCTGGATGGCATCACGAACTCGATGGGCGTGAGTCTGAGTGAACTCTGAGAGATGGTGATGGACAGGGAGGCCTGGTGTGCTGTGATTCATGGGGTCGCAAAGAGTCAGACACGACTGAGCGACTGAACTGAACTCTACTCAGCTGAGCTAGTTAGAAGGGTAGTTTTTCCATTGCAAAAAAATTGATCTTGTTCCATAAAAGAGATTCTTATAATGTACTGCTTTTTTTTTTGAATTTCAGTTTTGTTGAGATACATAATTGACATACAGGACTGTATATGTTTAAAGTGTACAGCATGATGACTTGACTTACATATATTGTGAAATGATCACCACAATATATAGCTTTATGCTTTTATGAGATTGTTATTTACCTTTCTACAGTTCTGACCATTTAGGTATGCTCAAGTTATAAAATATCCTTATTCAGGCCTAAAGGTATGGATGACCGAAGGCAGTAATTTAAATGACTCAAGTGGGGAATAGAGCTCTTCTCTGTTGGAAATGATAATTGGAGACTAAAGTTTAGGAACAGCATAGTTATCGATGTAGATTTAGAAGTTATCTATTTTACTTCAAAATATTTTTTAATTGCAAAAGTAATGTATATGTGTATGTATTGAAGAATATCCTCCTAAATTTGTATATTAAGCATATATATTTTTGACAAAAATGGTAATGTGCTATAAATACATACTATCTTCAAAACCTGCTCTTTCTTCCTAACAGTGTCTCACAAATGTCTTCTTAGATTATTATATAGTTTTATAGCCAACTCAGTATCATTTTAAGGCTGTTGTACAGATGTACCATAATTTACTTAACCATTCCCCTGTTTGGGGATGTTAGGTTCTTCCTCTTGGTTACTGTAAGCATTGTTTTAACAAATATCTCAGCAGTTAAATTCTTGAAGCCATCCATAGTTATCTCCTTAGAATAAATTGCAAAAAGTGGAATTGCTGGGTCCAGAAGCAGAACTGGAAGCTTTTGCCACACATTATCACAGTTATCCTCCATAAAGTCTGTCTCAATTTGCAGTATGGTCAGTGGTATATGAGAAGGTATATGTAGGTGGTGTTCTCTTCAGAGGTGATGGCCGAGGCTTTGCCATCGTAATGTAACTTGGAATGATTGACATTTTAGCTTAGCACCTGGGACCTCCTTCTGGGAGTTGGACCATTCTTCAGCTTCTGCTTTGTCATGGGTGGTAATAGTTTAGACTGAGTCTATCCTGAGCCAGACTCCTCCTTCTTACAATTTAAAACGACATTCTTGGATCAATCATGGACGGTGGCAAAGGGAGGACTCCTTTCCCCCGAAACACTCCCCCCACCCCAATACACACACTTGCCTTTCTGTCAGGTTCTTCTTCAGAGCTCTCTACTGAGTTCTTGCCGTGCTCAGAGCTGGGTCATTTCCCATTAGAGTCTAGCACACAGAAACTAGGGGCTGCTGCTCTGCCTCTGAACTTAGAGCTGGAGAAAATTCTCTCTTGATCCTATGGGACAGCTTAGACCCTGGAACTGCAAACCCAGGTATTTAGGCTGCAGTGCTGGACTGGCTGTTTCACCTCTAGTGTGGAACACACAAGTCCTTTTCAGTGCCCATGTAAGGGATTTTCAGAGGATTTGCCTTGATTTTCCTAAGAGAGGAGGCAGTCACAGAACTGAATCCCTTTTCAAAATTGATTGGAGAAGAAAATATCTGTAGTCCCTCTTGCCTTTTCACTTTGAAAGAGTCTTCATTATGGGAGTGTGCTCAACCATGTCACGATGGAAGCTGTCCATTCTTCCATTTCTAAAGCATTGTGCCATTGTGCACATTGTGCACTTGTTTCCAGTTCTTAATTGTCCTACTTTGAACCAAATCTTTTAAACTTGTTTTTTTTTAATTTTATTTCTTTAATTCATGCAAATAAAATTTTAACATATTTTATTTCCATAGTTGAAACAAAATGGAGTCAAGAGCAATATAATAAAGAACAAATAATGGAGCAGCAAGGCAAAGCCTCTTTTAATCCTTTTGCTCTTGAGTCCTCTCCAACGTTATCTTACTTCTATTTTCTCTTGGGATTTATGTGCATTTAAATGCATGAATAGAAAGATTAACTTGTGTTTTGTAATAGTTAGTAATTGACCTACCTTGTGTGTAATGGTCAATGAACCGTAAGCCTCAGTTTGTACCTTTTAGTGGCATGCAACGTTTCTGTGTTATAAGATATGTCTGGATAAATGGCAAGGCTGTAGGCTTCTCAGGTTTATTCTGATTTAGAGTTGGATGTGTTTTCTGTTTGGGGTCCGTTAGTTACTTTTGAACATATTGTGTGCATGCTCAGTCACTCAGTTGTTTCTGACTCTTTGCAACCCTGTGGACTGTAGCACTCCAGGCTCTTAAATTCATGGGGTTCTCCGGCAAGAATACTGGAATGGGTTACCATTTCCTTCTGCAGGGAATCTTTCCAGTCCAGGGATCCAACCTACATCTTCTTCATTGGCAGGTGGATTCTTTACCATTGAGCCACCTGGGAAGCCCTTTAGGCACACTAAACTAAATCATAATGTTTTAAATATAAAAAGGCTTTGGAAGACTAAAATATAATTTGATAATTTCTGTGGGTTATTTGTATTGTCTCCTTAATGTTTTATTAATTTCAAAAGTGGCTTACTTCTGTATATCTGGCGTACCTTGGATTTGATCATTTCAGATATTGCTCCAGTTCTGACACATACTTAAAACTCTGCTCTCTCAGATTAAAATGGAGAAGTATTCTGTCTTTGTAGATATGTCATTTCCACAGACATATTGGTTTGCAAGATTGGCTGAGTGATAGGAAATAAAGGGTAGAAAATAAGAAATTATCTCCCATTGGCTAGTACACTGTTCTCTCAAATTATCTGGATTTTAAAGTATTATTGGGAAAAAATATCCCCTAATCTTTTATTAAAGATAAAAGACAAGCTCTTACAAAGTATAGGTTGTTTGCAGGACTGAGAAATATTGGAAATATGTCTTGGCTCAACTAGCTGGCCACCCTCGAGAGCCAGTAATACCAAGTGGCTCAGCTTAGTTGCACTCAGTGGCAAGAGACATTCTGAGGTTTCCCATGTGTTGGGAGGGGGCCCAAGACAAAGAAGTCCTTGTGAAACTCAGCTAGACTTGGCCATGGGACAGAGTCCTTGAAGAATCTGCATTAACCGTGCCTTGCCCAGGGCCATGCAGCTACCGCCCCTGTGCTGTAAACTGTCAGCATCATGGACTGAGTCCTCATCTCCAGGTAGATGCTTTGAGCTTCTTTAGCTTATTGACGTTATAATTATCCCTGAACCCTGGAGCTGCCCTTGTAACAGCACGTGCTTTTTCTCCAGAATCATAACACACTTCATCGTTAAAAACTGCTTACTCTGTTTTCTCACATATGTTTTTTTTTTTTTTCTGTAGAAGATGATTACTTAGCCTCACCTCTTACTTTCGTATTTGCCCTATATAGGTACATATTGTTGTTTAGTCGCTGAGTCACATCTGACTCTTCTGCGATCCCATGGACTGTAGCCCACCAAGCTTCTCTGTCCATGGGATTTCCCAGGCAAGAATACTGGAATAGATTGTCATTTCCTTCTCCAGGAGATCTTCTGCACTCAGGGATCTAACCCATTGTCTCCTGCATTGGCAGGTGGATTCTTTACCACTGAATCACTAGGGGATTTCCCATGTTGCACATATTAATAAAATTTAAAAATCCACCAATACATTTGCTTCTTTTGCCATAGTAAAAAAAGAACATGATATTATAGTATTTGAAATCAGAGGACTGTGGGTTCAGGTTTTGCTTCTGCCACTTAATAGCACTCTGACCTGTTGAGGCTCTTTTTCCATTACCCTTTCCCGTCTTGGTTGGGATTTGTGAGCTTCAAGTGAGGTAATATAGTTAAAAGCATTCTGTGAACTGTAAACTGCCATGCAAATGTTAATTACTGTTATTATTTTAAATTTACTCTGTCTAGTATAATCCAGCATTAGTAATGAATGCCTCATGAGTCCTCTTAATCCCAGAGAAGATATAAACTTAATATACCCTACTTTGGTGGTCAGAAGCTATATTCACTGAGAGCTACTGATAAAGAGTGAAATTGCAGATACACTGGGGTTCTGCAAGCCACCTTGGCTGGAGAAATGGAAAGAGGCTGAGAACAGAGATCAGTAATGGCTTAGTTTCTATACAGCCTGATGAAAGACTACAGTTTGAAGGATTACGTTCAGTGTTGAGGCTGATAGTGTTTTATACTTCACATTGATACTCCAAGGGTAGCATTTATCAACTATTAAAACAGTAATTTTGTGAATCACTAAATACACACATATGGTCAGATGTGTATTATGCTTTTTCAGGGAAATTATCTAGATGTTTTGGTGAAAGTAAGAGCCCTTTGGTTACACAATCAACAGTATAGGAAGGAAGATTCAGGATTTCTGAAGGTGAATTTTACATCCTGGAAAATGTGTTTCCCTCGGTTGGATGCCAGGGTTGTCTTCAGGTTAGAAAATGTCGACAGGAAACAGTTCCGGTTCAGGAAGAGATGGATTCTGTTTCTCACTTTGCAGAAAGGCTTCTGGGGGTCAGTAGGAGGCTTGATTTTCTTCCAGCCAGCCTCATACTTAAGTGGCCAGTTTCATTTCATTTTCTTGGCTTCATCTTCAGTTTATTTCCTTGCTCTTTCCATTGGAAACTTTTCTGCTGAAAATGTGCTTTGGGGTTCAGCTTTAGTGAAATCTTGGCAAGTTTTATTTATGAGTCTAGTGCTTACGTTTATCCTTATAACATCTTTTTATGAAGCAGGACATTTGACACATCTAAGTGTCCACAATGTGAACGGCGTTTATAATCCTAAAGAAAAGTTTTATTCTAGGTTTTCCTGAAGGGTTGAATTAGCCAAGTTACGCGATTCGATTATGCCGTCTATGAGACAAAAAAGTGGCAGGAGGATGTGCTGTGACTTCAGCCAACTGGCTGTCTACCAGCCTCCCTGATTTCTTGGCCATAGGAAATAGGGCATTTGGAGACAGGTGCTGAGGAAATGAATAACACTTACTATGACAAGTCTGACACATTCCCAATTTTGTTCTCTATTTTGGTGTTTGATGCTTTTGTTGTATTAGGAAAGATGGTATAGCTTACTAAAGATGTTATTTTAGTTTCTAAGGTAGGAGTGATTACTATAGATGTGGCTAGGAGGCACGGATTTGAGTTGAGAGCGGTATACTTATTCTTGTGGACTTGAAAATAATGGTGACTTTTTCCAGTCTTTGTTGTTGTTCGGTTGCTAAGTTGTGTCTGACTCTTTGTGACCCCTTGGACCACAGCATGCCAGGCTTCCCTGTCCTTCACTATCTCCCTGAGTTTGCCCAAACTCATGACCATTGAGTCAATGATACCATTCAGCCATCTCATCCTCTGTTGCTCCCTTCTCCTCTTGTCCTCGGTCTTTCCCAGCATCAGAATCTTTTCCAGTGTATTTGAGTTAAGAGCTATATGCTTATTCTTGTGGGATTGGAAATAATGGTGATTTTTTTTTTCAGTCTTCACAAAGGAAATATCTTAAAAACAACCTGGTTGTTGATGAAGTGTGTTGTTGTGGTAAAAAAAGCAACAGTTGCTGAGAGTAATGAATTAAAAAAAATCTTGCTGAACATGGATGGTTCTTTTAATGTCTCTAAACATGTTTTCTTGTTCGTAAAATGGTATTTCTTTGTAATTTTTAAGGTCCTTTCTAGATCTCAAATTCTGTGACTATGATTTTTCTCTGTAACTGTAATGACTGATTCCTTCCATAGAGTGTGATGGTAGCGATATTCTTTATTAATGAGAATTACCTTTAAAGATATAAGGCGCAGACTTTGTTGCAAAGGGAATGTATGGATACAGACCTCTGGGCTTGAACTTAGCTGGTTGTCTGTAGTTCACTCTGTGATGTGTGGACTACCTGCACGGTGAACTCTAGGCTGTTTCTCCATGCCCAGGTGTGCTGAGGTTCAGGAAGGCAGGCATTCTGTTCTCAGTGTGTAGTTTTCAGTAGCCTGTATCTAGGCAGGATGCATGTATTTCAGTGATGACCTTCAGTGGCAGCCTTCATCGTATGACTGGTAACACTAAGCTAGGATGCAACCAAATGGAAAAGGAGGAAGGTGCTATGTTAGGCTCATATATATGGTGTTTTGGAGATGAAGTCATCACGTACTCTAAGCACAGATTTCGGTAAATGGAATTTAGATAGATTGCTTTTCAAACTCTGTCATGTTTCCTTAAATTTTTTACTTTTAGTAGCAATTGCATTTCTGGCACTTACAGTAGATGTATTTTATTATAAGTGAAATTTTCCATCTACAAAAGAAAAGTCTAAAAATCAGGTTGTGCCCATCTTTTACTCTCTCTAATTTCCATCAGGTCTTATTTCCTCTGTTTAGTCTCTGCTGTGAATGTGGTGGTGATCTTGTAGGGTACATCTCATGAACTTAAGGTACATTATGGATATAAATCTGAGGGTTTAGCAGAGAAGGGAGGGATTGGTAAATGCTCAGATGGGATGGTGGGATCGGTTGATCTAGCATTCATGTAATGGTTCTTTGGGAGTAAAGAAATGCACGCAGATTGGTTGTTGATAATAAAATTTAGCTCAAATGGCACTCACACAGTTGTAAGTTCCATTTCACAGCAGTGCAACAAGCCTCTTAGTGTTTCACACATTTTTCTGTCTTGCTGTCAGAATGTCTGAAGATGATATTGCTGCTCAGACTTAAAGGTGTTTTTTTGGTCTCCCAACATCTTTTCCATGGACCATCACTTGAAAAACAACTCTCCTAGTATATATGGGCGAAAAGTATCTATTTATGACCCATCCTATTTTACTTTTTGATTAGGAATCATAATATCTGTTACCCTTAGCACAGAGAATAAAACAGGAGGTCCTTGTTTAACAATATAAGCCAGCATCAGAATCACAAGATTTTCTATGAACTCAAAGGCTGTATGCTCTTTCTCAACAGAGCTGCAGCTATAGCATCCCAGGTATTTATTTATTTGTGGCTGCACTGAGTCTTGGAGAAGGCAGGGGCACCCGACTCCAGGACTCTTGCCTGGAAAATCCCATGGACGGAGAAGCCTGGTAGGCTGCAGTCCATGGAGTCGCTAAGAGTCAGACACGACTGAGTGACTTCACTTTCACTTTTCACTTTCCTGCATTGGAGAAGGAAATGGCAACCCACTCCAGTGTTCTTGCCTGGAGAATCCCAGGAATGAGGGAGCCTGGTGGGCTGCTGTCTATGGGGCTGCATAGAGTTGGACACGACTGAAGCGACTTAGCAGCAGCAGCACTGAGTCTTCGTTGCTACGTCCAGGCTTCCTCTAGTTGGACCAGGTGGGGCTACTCTCTAGTTATGGTACGCAGGCTTGTTACTGTGGTGGCTTCTTTTGTTGCCAAACATGGGCCCTAGGGTGCACGGGCTTCAGTATTGAGGCACGTGGACTCAGTAGTTGTGTTGCATGGCCTTGGCTGTGTCCTTTCTGAGTTTCATTTGTAGTTTCAATCATCAAACATCTGTGATGGAGAGACAGCAGCGTGCCCAGGCACAGTGTGCTAACATGCAGGTACTGGAGAAAGAGTTAAGATGTGATCCCTGTTCTCAGCCAGGCCCATGAAACCTAACAACCTAATGGGAGGGGCGGCAGAGTTATGAAGACTTAATTATAATTTTGCAGTGTCAAGAGTGATGTCATAGTGTTTAAGAGACACACAAGTACTTTGTGTACCTCCAGGAGACAGGAGACACTGATTAATTCTATCTGGATTTAGAGGAGGCTTTAGGAAGTCATTGACAATTAAATCAACCAGTGAAGATGAGAATGGGTTATGTCTTATTCATCTTTGTACTGATATTTCACAGGGTATTGAGTGCAGTGCCTAACAGATAGTAGGCCCTCAGGAACAAATTGGATACTGATTTGCAAGCCTGACTTGGTTTGAAAATCTCTTCCTTCCCATGCTTCTGATCATAGCTCTGTACCTTTCTCAAACCCAGTTCAAGCCTGTGATTCTTTTTCTGTCGGTAACCATTATGATTAAAACCATTAACTCTGGTTTCAGTTCCTATTTCTGCTCCTTATTGGCTATTTGACCTTGGGCAGATAATTTACTCTGTGTCTCAGATTCCTCATCTATAATATGGGGACAATAATGGAATCTAGCATTATATTAAATGGAAAAAAATTAAATGCAAAGCCTGAGCTTTAATAATAGTAATCACTTAATAGCTATTAACAATTGTTGTATTTCATTTACATATCTTTGCCCTGGGCTTCCCTGGTGGTCCAGTTGGTAATGAATCCACTTGCAATGCAGGAGAGCCAGGTTCAATCCCTGGGCAAAGATACCCTGGAGAAGGAAATGGCAACCCACTCCAGTATTTCTGTTTGGAAAATCCCATGGACAGAGGAGCCTGGTGGGCTACAGTCCATGGGGTAGCAAAGAGTTGGACATGACTGAGCAACTAAACCAATTGCCTTGAGTTCATTTATCTCTAGTGTCATCTCACAAATGCTTGTTGTGACCATCAAAAATAGCATTTTCCTGTACATGTTTTGATTGACAGAGGAAAAAAGGGAAAGTGACTTATTTTAGGAAGTGAGCTGTTTATTCATGGTCTACTTGCTCTTTCTTTAAACCTTTGATCATAAGGACCTGGTTAATGCCACAAGGAGCTCACATGTGTTTTGCTAATTACAAATCATGTTTCTTGGCAGCCCCTTTAACTGTTCAAATGACCTCCAGATTCTGATTTTTCTTCAGTCTTTATTAATAGTTAACAAACTGTTTAATGCACAGCGGGAAAGCCAACTAAGCCTGAAGGGTTTAGAAAATGGCATGTGAAATAGTTGTAAACTGTTTCAGTAAACATTAAATGGGTAGCAATTACTTAACATGATTGCCTAAGTTTCATTAAAGTACTTAAGAGAAAAATATGTGCTTAGTGCTGCTTTAATTATAAGGAACTCATTAGGGTGGCTTCGATCTAAGGTTTACCAAACCAACCTAATTCATAAACTCACCCAGGGGGTCTGTTAAAAATACAGATTCCTGTCTCCCCTCTCTCCCTTCAGACCAACTGAGACTTGGAAACTTGGTAATCTGTATTTTTAATCACCTCAGGTAAATGTGATGATCAGGCCTATTTGAAAAACACAACTCAGGTATTGTCTTGACTAAAAGCCTGCGTTAGATTTTTGCTTTCACCTGTCGGAAAAAGCACTTAAAGATGCGTCAAATGTAACTGACTACCAGGGGTTGACAGTGGTGAGTGTAGAATGAGAATAGTGAAGAAAATGGACATCTGAGCGTCGATTGCCTTCCTAAGCCATTGGGTTTGGAAGCCACACCACCATTATTTGACTACAGCCAGAACTGCTGTCTAGCTTGATCGATTCACAAGTTAGTTTTTTCAGGTTGGTGAAGACTTACAATGAACATAAGGTAAGCTTATCAGATGTTGTCTGATAAGTGGAAGTGGTGTTTTTGTGAACTGATTTGCAAGAGAAATGCTCAATACAGTTTTGAAGCCAGGTAGCTGGACCACAGATCGTTAAATTGTTAGGAACAAACAGAAGCAGCCACTATGTTCTCAAGGTGTGTGCAGCTAAGAAAACAAAGATACTGACATGCAAAAACAGTCAACTTGGATAGGTGTCCACAACTCCTTATCACAACTTTGTAGGTGTATTTATAGTTCTTTATAAGAACTACTGAATATCCTCCTTCCTCACCCCACCAGTTGGCACTGCCCTAAACAGCTTTCTAAACCACACACCTGGTTTAGTCACTCTCTGCTTGAGGCCCTCAGCACTTCCCTATTGGTATAAGAGGATAAAGTCTAAATCCCTTATCAAAGTATATAGGGCCATTCACAGTTTATCATGTATCTATTTTTATACTCACCTCTTTCTTCTCTTACCACATTTTAATGCTCTGCGTTCCAACCACACTGAACTGTAGGCCTCTAAAATGCTTTAAGGAAAAAAAAAAAAAAAAACCACAGCATTATTCTGTTAGGGCCATAGCATGTTGCCTAGTAGGGGCTCAGGACACAGTAGGTATTTAATAAGCATCAATTGGATGAATGAATAAATCAAAAGCTCTTAACACAATTGCTGTAATTATCTGTTTCCATGTGGGTTTCCCCCTTGTGAGATGTGAGCCCACTCAGCACTATGACATATAGTTTACTCATTACATGTATATAGTCTACTCATTATAAGTATGTAGAAACTTGTTACAAATGTGAATGAATCAATAGCCTACTCGAAAGGATCACAGACGACATCTACTTTGCACATTCATGGTCAGCCCTTCATTATCCCTGCTATTGAAGGGAGATTGAATAAGCCAAACGTATTAAATAATAGTATATTTGATTTTCTTGGAATTTATGAAACTATCAAGCCAAACAATGACTGATTGAATCTTGAGAGACTGGAAATTTGGCTGACTTTTTAGGTTCCTCCCTTTCCAGAGGAATTCTTTGTTTTCTTTTTTTCCCACTGTTCTATGTCCAACAGCATCAAACATAAAACTCATGCAAATATCATATATTTAGGCAGAGCTGACCTGTCTAGAATCACATTCCATCAAGGTTGAGAAGGCAAGTAAGGACTGGGCTTGTGGGCTTGTGTTGGTTTTCCTGGGAAAACAAAAATAGACAAGAGATTTTGAATAGTCATTGTATTACTTTATCATGGCCAGTTTGGTTATGATGAGAAGCTGAAAGGAATGGATGAGAGTAGGTCTGAGTCACTTGGATGCATTTTGAGCCATTGCCAAGCTGTGTGCTGGCATTGACTTAGCCCTTCTAATGGATACAGAAAAGTCTTTCTTCTCAAACTGGGCTCCAGATGCTTCTGAGGTTGAGTGGTGTGGAACGTAGGATAAATATATAATATTTACCTGAAGCATCGCTTTTACTTATATATTTGGGAGGAAATATTTTATAATAAAATAAAACATAAATTTATTAATTTTAAGTGTAAAATCCACGAGAGTTTTAAAGTTTCAAGGCAAAGCATAGAGATTTACAGAGATATTTTGAGGCTGGGTGGATGCCTGTTTTCCCCTCTGATTAAAGTTTTAAGAACACATTAGCACATTAGACTAAAGTATTGGTTGGTAACATGGATGATTTAATAACCATAGCATAGCCATTTTCAGCTTAAAAGTGCACATTTTAAAGTCTTTGTTTTTGACTTCTTCATCGAGGGCTCTGCAGTTTCTCTCACCACTTCTTGGGCACAGAGGATAGTGATAGGATCTTTAGCTTCACTTTGTTCCATAAAAAACCAATTAGGACCCAAAGCTTCAGAGAGAGAGATGCCTTTCTGCTTCTGAGAACAAGTTAAATCACAAACTGCTTTATTTTGAGCCAGTTGGAGGTAGCATACTGCTGGCAATTCCAAAGTATTAGAAAAACAAAAGTTATGGTTATTAATTTTTAAAGACACAAGGGCATGAATCAATATTATAGCAGTGTCAGTATCGCCATAGGAACTGGTTTCTCCTGAATGTGGCAGCAAAATGAACGTTTGCAGATGGTTTTGACGGAACGTCATCCACCGGCCATCAATTTATTCGCCCGGCAGCCTTACTTTTGAAACTGAGTTGCTGCACTTGAAGTAGAGAAGAAAATCCTTCCTCTGAACATTTCTGACATTTCTGGACTTAGCAAATAATTCTATTTGCAAGCATTTGTAATGTACATCTGCAAATGTTTTTAACTGGAATTGAATATGTTGCTAAGAGATGTGCCTTGAAATATCTGTCTGACATGTTTCACTGAGGTGGAGATTAGGGAAATGAGTCCATAATGCAGAGTGGTCAGCTGGTCACCATGGTGGTACAGGCCATTTTAAAACACAGATTACATGTGTTTTTAAAAGTTCTCTAGACAGGGCTGTAAAATGGAAAGGTACTTTTTCAGCTAATGTGCTGAATTGTTGTAAGCAGTAGTTGACCCTGACAGTTAGATAGGCTTAAAGATTGTATATTAACCAAGAGCTTGCAGATATTCATCTGGATTTAGACAAGGTAAAGGAATGAGCTCAAATTGCGAACATCCATTGGCTCATAGAAAAAGCAAGAGAATTTCAGAAGAACATCTACTACTTCTTGACTATACAAAACCCTTTGACTGTGTGGATCACAACAAACTGTGGAAAATTCTTAAAGAGATGAAACTACGAGACCACCTTACCCCACCTTCTGAGAAGTCTGTATGAGGGTCAAGAAGCAACAGTTAGAACTGGACATGGACAATGGACTAGTTGCAAATTGGGAAAGGAGTATGTCAAGGCTGTATGTTGTCAGCTTGCTTATTTAACTTGTATGCAGAATACATCATGCAAAATGCTGGGCTGGATGAAGCACAAGCTGGAATCAAGGTTGCCGGGAGAAATATCAATAACCTCAGATATGCAGATGACACCGCCCTTATAGTGGAAAGCAAAGAGGAATTCAGCCTCTTGATGAAGGTGAAAGAAGAGAGTGAAAAAGTTGCCTTAAAACTCAACATTCAAAAAACAAAGATCATGGCATCTGGTCCCATCACTTCATGGCAAGTAAATGGGGAGACAGTGGAGACAGTGAGAGACTATTTTCTTGGGCTCCAAAATCACTGCAGATGGTGACTGAAGCCATGAAATTAAAGGACACTTGCTCCTTGGAAGAAAAACTGTGACCAACCTAGACAACATATTAAAAGGCAGAGACATTACTTTGCCAACAGTGGTCCGTCTAGTCAAAGCTATAGTTTTTCCAGTAGTCATGTATGGATGTGAGACCTTAAAGAAAGCTGAACACCAAAGAATTGATGCTTTTGAACTGTGGTGTTGGAGAAGACTCTTGACAGTCCTTTGGACTGCAAGGAGATCAAACTAGTCAATCATAAAGGAAATCAGTCCTGAATATTCATTGGAAGGACTGATGCTGAAACTGAAGCTCCAATACTTTGGCCATCTGATGCGAAGAACTAACTCATTGGGAAAAGACCCTGCTGCTGGGAAAGACTGAAGGCAGAAGGAGAAGGGGATGACAGAAAATGAGACAGTTGGATGGCATCACTGACTCAATGGACATGAGTTTGAACAATCTCTGGGAGTTGGTGATGGACAAGGAAGCCTGGCGTGCTGCTGTCCGTGGGGTCTCAAAGAGTTGGACATGACTGAGCAACTGAACTGAACTGAAAGGTTGTAATTCTCCTTGGCTAATTTTTATGGTATACTGTTAGTTTTTTTAACCTCTAAGATTTTTATGAACATGTGTGTGTGTGTGCTGTTATTTGATTTTATTCTTATTTTCCAGCATCCATTCATCACTGGAAGTTAGGCACATAAAACCCTAGGGGGTTAGTTTATTCCCTGGAATGAGCATTTTTAAAAAAGATTTTTGAAAGCTGTTTGATGTGTTTGAAGAAAATAATCTTCCAAAGCAATTGCATTCATTTTACACAAAACTCTGCTTGTATGGGTTTGTATACATTTCATCTGACTCTCAAACAGATCTTCAACCCTCAAAGTTAAAACTGACAAGTTCATAGGCTATGTTGTTTGAACTCTAGAATGAATTTAGACTCTTAAAACCACTTATAATCAGAGGAAAATAAAAGTAATAGATTGAATGGCTTGTTGAAAATGAAAGGAATAATGGCTCAATCCCAAGCTTGGTGTAGCAAAAGCTGAGGACTCATTCGAAGGCTCTTGGTGATATGTAATGATTGATTACTTAAAAGAAAGAAAAGATATGTGTTGTTATTATCAAGATTTTAACATAACTCACTTTCATAGAGTTCAAGTCAGTGAACAGATATCTTTTTGAATTATGGCTCATGGACTCTTGAAGGGTACCCTGTGTAAAGAAAGACAATATAAATAGAAATAAAGTCTGTACTATAATAAAATATAATTACTATAACAGTAAAATAGTACAGACTTTATTTCTATAAAATATATATAATAAAATAGTGCAGGCTTTGTAGTCAGCCAAATCTATATAACTGCATTCTGGCTTAGATTCCTCCATTACTAGGTTTGTGATCTGAGTAATGTATGTAACCTCCTTGGACATATTTCATTTATGAATATAGAGATAATAATACTAGGTTATAAAAGTCTTCTTCAAAGAGATAGTATATTCCTAGTTTGTGCTATTTACTGATCGATATTCTTATTAAGTAGTATTTTCAATCAAGTGCCCTAACTAATGCAAAGATTACAGTTTAAACTGATTGGCTGGAAAAAAATAGAGAGCAAGCTGAAGACTCTTCAGTAAACCCATATTAGTAACTTTTTGAAGTTCAGCTTCTTTTGAAGAAGCTTTCCTGTGGTGCTCAGTTGACAGAGGAAGAACGAAATTTTGTGATCCTGGACAAATTTAGGAGTATAAATTTTGGAAGAAGAGACTGAAATGGATGTGTAGCCTAGTAAGCCAAGTTTTAATTGTTCTTGGAGTCTTTGATTATTTAAAATAGTAATAGATTGAAGATAGAAGAGTTTCTCAATTCTGAAGTGAGCTTGATTTCAGCATGTGTGTTCAGAGCATACTAATTTCATAGGCAAATTAACCAATTGTCATTCAAGGCAGGATATACCATACAAACATTTCAGAAAAACTTTAATGGCAGTTGATGTTTCTGAAGTGAATTCTTGTACATAGCCATCCATATGACTCAGATAAATTATTCTGTAGGAGAAAATTTAGTAGCCACTGATTTAATGTCCAAAAATACAATATTAATATTTAGGTCCATTTTATAATAGTGGCCAGAAAAAATGATAATAAACTGACTTTCAGAATTCAGTTTAGGGGATTTATTTAGCTGAGATCACAAGTAACTATTGGATGGCATTTTGGGGTGTGGTTTAAAGTAAGATTAGATGAATATAACTTTATAAGAACTGGGCATTGGCCAGTTTTTCTTTGAGTATACAAGGCAGAAGTTCAGAGTATATTTTAATAACTATATTTATTCTTGTGTAAATCAGCAATGGAATATGTAAAAATATTTAGACCCTTGTTTTAAAAAACTAGACTTTTTAAAGGAACATGGTAATAAAACTTCCTGAATCCGTTAGGCAAGAGTAGAGACTGAGTATACTTATGGTATAATAATCTTCATGTGTGTGTGCTTTGTTGCAGCTCAGAAATAACCAGTGTTGTTTAATACTTATTGAATATCTCTTGGGTTGCTGATGTATATTTACTTTGAACACAGACACTGCTTGAAGAGAAAAAGTAGATGGTTGTTAGTAGGATCTCTGCATCAAAATGTATGCGCTACACAGAATTTCCACATTCATTTCAGTAAGTCACCCTTGTGCATAGCTTAGTTCCTTTCACCATGTATTCTTATTAATCTGTGACCCATCACACATACCTTTCCTTTTCTGTGTTTGGGATACCTCATCCTTCCGGCCTTTGTAATTCTTCCAGTGAAGTCTTGGTTTTTAAAATCATCTTAGATATTTCATGCTCACTTAGGTCTCTGGAGTGGGTTATGTGCCTTTACCTCTTTAGATCTTTTTAACTGAGGTTCATTTTTCTTGCCACTATTGAGGATAAATTCATTGAAAAAGGAAGAGTAAATATTTTCATTGATTTTACAATTCCTTTATGTAGCTGGTGTTTAAATACTCCTAGTTCCTGCTCACCACATGTCTTTAACTGAAAAGAGGGGTAAATAAAGGGTGAGAACATTGCTAAGGTTTACTAGTTTTTACCTTCAGGAATGCCAGATTTAGTTTTTTTTAGTCTTTGTGTTTGAAACTTTGTTCATAGGTATTGTTTCTCAAAGGAAAGGTGGAATGAAAAATTGCAGCATGAACAGTTCTTTAGAAGACTGTTGGATCTAATAGCACTGTCTTGTATTTCTGAATAGATGTTGTAATGCAGAAGAACAAAATTCAATTCCAGCATCCATGGATATACCTTGTAGTAATCTCTTTCTCCTTTTCCTGTTGTTATTGTATGTCAGAGACGGGGAAGCTGAGTCAGAGGGTAAGGGAGATTTGACCATTTGGAACTGGAGCCAGGCACGGGATCTAGGACTTATAATTCTGATTCCATCACTCCACCCATGATTACTGTTTACTCAGGGTTGTGTTGTCTCAATAGCTAAGTGCCTGGCAGTCATTAGACAGGAGGGCATATGCAGAACTCCCATCTGAACAGTGAATGCTTCCTAAGCTATAAAGATATAGTTCCCCTGAGATTCTGAGAAAAAGCTCCTGTGAACATTTTGCTGATCACAGGGTCGGGGGGATTTGCCAACATATCAGCAAGATTTGGAGAGTCTTTAGTATCTTACATGGCTTCCCAGATGACGCTAGTGGTAAAATATCTGCCTGCCAATGCAGGAGACACAGGAGATGTGGATTCGATCCCTGGGTCAGGAAGCTCCCCTGGAGAAGGAAATGTCTGCTCACTCCAGTGTTCTTTCCTGAAGAGTCCCATGGACAAATGAGCTTGATGGGCTACAGTCTATGAGGCTGGAAAGAGTTGGACACGACTAAGTGACTTAGCACACATGGTATCTTGTGTGAGTCCTCCTTAAAAGACATTGAGAACAATCACCACATCTCATCATACCTCCTAAAACAACTGTAGTTCTTTAGGTCATTTTCACTTTATTAGACACTTGAATATTTATATTTAATATTTGCCTTGACCTACTGACTCACCTACCTATCCATGCTGTTGTTTTTATCTCAGTTTATCCTAGCTTTTCACTCTTAATTTGGTTACTTGATCTTGATTCTTTGTCCTGGTTCCTTTAGGTTTGCTGTTTAGAGTTGATGACTTTGGCTTTTGGCCTTGGCTTCCTGTCAGAGATTTTGACTTGTCTCATTTATTCCGACCCAGAGACCTTCTATTACTTTATTAAGAGTTTTCTGTCTCATTCTTTGTGTCCCTTTATATCTGAATCCCAGATACCCCACTTTATTCATGGCTCCTGCCTGCCCCTCCTCATAAGGAAAGTGGCAAAGGGTTGGAAAATTTTGAGGTGAATGCCTAATCTCTATAAGGTTACTAGAGCATTTTTTGAAAATAGTTTTAGGAAAGACAGATTTGCGTTTATGTAGGTTTTCAAAAATGTGATAAATTGACAAAAGTATTTCTAAACCAGCTTAGATCATGATGGTCTAAGGAAAGAGTGGTCTGAGAAGGCAAAGGAACTCTAAATTTTGTGACTGATAAATAATTGGAAATTCTGCAGCCAGTTAAGGAATGGCCAAGCCTTACACATCACCACAAGCCTTAGAAGTGACTAAATACTCTCTCTGCCTGTTCTTTCTGCAGACTCAGGCTGTTTGTCATGAATGACTTTTGAAGTGGTGCTCATTTGCTTTCTCCTCTGATGAACTGAGGTTATCTCCAGATGACTTGAAGTCATAAACAGACTTTTTATATAAGGGATAAAGAAATGTCAGATAGAAGGATTATAGTGAAAACATACTGTGTTGAAAAGGGTGACTTCCTTAGTTTGTTGACATTACTCTGAAATACATAGATGATTCACAGCAGACATTAATGGGTAATGAAAATCCCTAACCAGCCCACATGCGCAGCCTGATCTATGTTGTCCATCAGCTTTGTGTGGTTTAACTGTATGGATAACTCAGAAGGAAGTTTATTTCTATAACAAATGATGCCCTTCTCTTCTAAAATATGGTTCTCAAAACTTAGCTGATCTCATTTTATTGGCTGTTGAAAATGGATTTAGCAAATCTCTATTAATAATTTGGGAAGGTACTTAATGAAACAGCATGAAAACTTATTGTTTATATTAATTGGACTATTGTTATTCATGTACCATTTTGGGGGGGATTTTGAAGTATATATTTATATACTTTTATTATTATTTTTTGCTGTTTATTTTTAATATAAATTTATTTATTTTAATTGGAGGCTAATTACAGTGTTGATGTATGGCAAAAGCATGTGCCATTTTTGAAGTAGTTGAATTCAGGCTTTACCTGCTAGTAAAGAATTCAGCCTTTAAAATTCTGGCCTGCTTTTGAGGTCTTTGCTGGCCAGTGGACTTATGTTGCTGGTTGTCTTCAATAATGCAGAGGCTTCTGGGTAGATTTTGTTGTGGTTCAGTTACTAAATTGTGGTTGACTCTTTGTGACCCCATGGACTGCAGCACCCCAGGCCTCCCTGTCTTCACCATCTCTCAGAATTTGCTCAAATCCATGTGCATTGAGTTGGTGATGCCATCCAACCATCTCATCCTCTGTCACCCTGTCTTTCTCTTGCCCTCAATCTTGCTGGCCAAAGTATTGGAGCTTCAGCATCAGTCCTTCTAATAAATATTCAGAGTTGATTTCCTTTAGGATTGACTAGTTTGATGTCCTTGCAGTCCAGGGAACTCTCCAGAGTCTTCTCCAGCACCACAGTTCGAAAGCATCCATTCTTCAGCGTTCAGCCTTCTTTATGGTCCAACTCTCATATCCATATGTGTCTACTGGAAAAACCATAGCTTTGACTATATGGACCTTTGTCAGCAGAGTGATGTCTCTGCTTTTTAATACACTGTCTAGGTTTGCCATAGCTTTTCTTCCAAGGTTAAAACAAGGCAAATGAAGCATGTTGTGTGAGAACAGTGAAACTATCAAAGTCAGGTCTATCAAGTTGGAGGACCTGCTGTATGTTTTTCTTTGCCGAGAATGGAACTAAGCTTTAGAGAAGGAAGGGATCACTCACCACCAATTTTGGATCTTCAAGTCAGAGCAGACTTAAGGCAGAAAACAAGAAAAGCTTACTGTAGAATCTTGCCGATGTCTCTGTATTACCTTCAGAGTTCTATAAAAATCCTTAGGGCAATGATATATCTGTGGAGAATGTGACTGTTTTTCTTTAGAAAAAATTAGAACCTATGTAATGTTTCCTTTTTAGTAGGATTATGTTTTGAATCACTTTCTCAATATCACTATCCAGGAAAGATGGGTAGAATATTTTGGCCTTGTGGGGATGAGTTCAGAAGTCCTAAAGATTATTTAGGCTTGATGCCTTTATTTTCTTAGGCATTTTGAAAGAGTCTACAGGAAGGAGGATGCCTTCTTTTGTATATGTAGGCATCTAATGGCAGCATTAGCCATGGTGGTTGTGATGCTAATATTGGAGCAATAAATTTAGCTATGAATTTAGCTACTTTGTATAGAAAAGAGTTGCACTGGAGCAAGTCTGTAGAGGATATTTTGGGAATTGGGTAGATTTCTTAATGTTGATGAGAACTGAGTCTGACTTTAGGAACCTCAGGGTATAAATTGTGCTGATAATTGTTCTGAGTTGAACCTGGAGAAAATGCTGATGTATTCACTCTGAAGCAGAGTGATTCATCATGTAAAGCTTATCATGGACAGCTCTGGCAGAGCAAAGAAAAGTGAAGTAGGGAGTAAGAAATTAAAGGAAAATGGAAATGGAAACTGTGACATGCATTGGGCACTTTTCCGTCTTTTAGGAAGAGCTTGCTGGTGGCCATTTTCTTAACCATCTTAATTAGAGGGTGAGTTCCTCTTTACACATAGCATCTTGCTTTCCCAAGCCAATAGCATGAAGCCCCTCACCCCGTCCCCATTCTTCTGAGTCCATAGAATTATTTTTAGACCTTTGTGGCTGCTCCATCTGCTTGCGTTCAGAACCATGGCCAGTCCTGTAACATGGTTCAGAAGTGGCTGTTTGAATCCCTAGACAGCAGTAAAGGCAAGTGCATGAGGGTTATGCTTGTTTTGTTGAGAAAGATAATTGAGATTCTGCAATTTCAAGTACAGTAGGGAAGTGCCTGGCACTAATTTGGCATGACTGTCCTCAAGTTAGCAATTAAATATACCTTAATAGGTTTGTTTTCCTTATAATAATGACATTAATGTTAATTTTAGAAAATTTGGAGATTACACATGAGCAAAATGAGGAAGACAAGAATTATCAATAATTCTATCATTTAGGGATAATAATTGCTAACATTTGGTTCTGGTGTTTTTTTCTATACATACTATGTAAATCAGTAAGCTTGAAGAAGCCAATTATAACTGGAATAAACAAAACAGAATGTATTGGTTCATGGAAGGATCAGGATAAAGCTGTTTCTTTGGGGAAAGGAATTTGATCTGAACAAAAGACTACAAGGGAGTTAAAAATAAGAACCAAAGTTAATGCTTATCCAAATGTGCAAGGCATTAGGTATCTTGTAACTTTAACAAGGCAGATACACCCTTCTGGTTACATTTGAGTGAATAGGCATGGTTATAGGAATTCTTCTTCCTTGCTTGAGTCGTTTTTCTTCTGGAAATTCTCTGGCATGTAATAGGTGTCAAAAGGCATAACTTACGACTCTAGCAGGGGCCAAGTAACACTCTGAACAATGTACTGACTCATCAGATCCACATTATTGGTCATGACATTCCATCCAGACTTCTTGGTCACTTGCTGTTTTTTTTCACTACTGTGTTGCTTTGGCACCTTGAGTATTGCCTCCTTGGAAACTCTGGATGCTGGCTTCCTTAGCAGGGTATTGACACTGCCACGCTGGGCACTCGTGACTATGTCTAAAGTGTGGTACCCTCTCTAGATGATTTTGCAGACAGAGGGCATCAGCAGTGGGGCTGGAGCCAAAAGGATAAGTGTGGATCATCCCTTGGGGCCCAGAAAATACTTGAGAGGTAGATATATCAGTGGGGTGCAGACTGCAGATTTTTCACGATATGCAACTGGGACAGTGTCAATGAAATTGGGTTATTACTATTTCTGTGAGCCCATTTCTTCCCCAAGGGCTCATGAATACCATGCAAACTTGGATTCAGTGAAGTAGGGTAAATGATAAGGTGATAAGAGAAGTATAGAAAAAAAAGTCCAAAAGTTCAGTTTTAATATTGATTAGTTTAGTTACTGTGTTAGTTCAGGCTGCCCTAACAAGTTATAGTAGGCTATGTAGCTTGGGCTTCCCTGGTGGCTCAGGTTAAGGCGTCTGCCTGCAATGTGGGAGATCCAGGTTCGATCCCTGGGTCGGGAAGATCCCCTGAAGAAGGAAATGGCAACCCACTCCAGTGTTCTTGCCTGGGAAATCCAATGGACACAGGAGCCTGGTGGCCTACAGTCCACGGGGTCGCAAAGAGTCGGACATGACTGAGCGACTTCACTTTATGTAGCTTGAACAATAAGAATGTATTCATCACAGTTATGGAGGCCAAGAAGTCAAGGTCAAGGCACCAGGTGATTTTGTTCCCTGGTCAGGGCCCAGTTCCAGGCTTCACATGGGAGCTTTCTCCCTGTGTCTCCTTCACATGGTGGAGAGAAAGAGAAAGTAAACTCGCTGGTGTCTCCTCTCATTAGTGCATTAAGCACATTATCAGGGATCCACTCTCATAATCTTATCTAACTCAACTGTCTCCCTAATAATCTCCAGATATTATCACATTATGGACTAGAGTTTCCAACATATGAATTTTGTCAGGGACACAACCCAGTCTGTAACAGTTACTTAGTTTGGATCACTACTGAGCTTGCTAAAACCCAAAATGACTGATTAAAATTTTATGTCTTTCTGATAGAGATTATTGAAATATTGGAATAATGTTACTAATATAATTAATATAATTGGAATGATTAATTAAAAGCATCAGCAGACCCTAAAGACTTAGAGCCAATGTTTTTTTCAATATGATGTGCCCTGAAGTTTCATAGATAAAATTCGTTTGACTGCTAGGCCATCAGTGGGACTACTTGTCTGTGAACATCTTAGCAGCATTTATTATTTTGATTGACTGTGCTGTGGTTTTGTGAGATCTCAGTTCTCTGATCAGGGATTGAACCTAGACCATGTCAGTAAAAGCACTGAATCCCAAACATTGGGCTACCAGGGAACTCCCAGCAACATTGTAAATACACATAGTAACCCCACTGAAAAGCCTAGTTCTAAATTTCCAACACACCATGTGAGCAGAAATTATGAAGGAGAAATGCAGAATAAATCGGAGAATGTAAGGGATACTACCTTTTTGTATACGAGACAGCAAAAGAGACACAGACGTATAGAATAGTCTTTTGGACTCTGTGGGAGAAGGAGAGGGTGGGATGATTTGGGAGAATGGCATTGAAACATGTATAATATCATATAAGAAACGAATCACTTAGTCCAGGTTTGATGCAGGATACAGGATTCTTGGGGCTGGTGCACTGGGATGACCCAGAGGGATGGTACAGGGAGGGAGGTGAGAGGGGGTTCAGGATGGGGAAGATGTGTACACTCGTGGTGGATTCATGTTGATATATGGCAAAACCAATACAATATTGTAAAGTAATTAGCCTCCAATTAAAATAACTAAATTTAAATAAAAAAAATAATTCTGAATAGCTTTTAGACATGACTGGCATCCTGTTAACATTTTTGTAATGCTACCCATAGGTAAATTTTTTTTCCAATATTTTGAAGATGAAGGCTAAGACACATATATTTTCCAAAAATGTCTCAGCAAACTCTACTTTTTATCACCTCTTGCTGGCTGAGATTGGTAGCATTCTGAAATCCAGGCTTTTACTGCTGTTGACTCTTTATAGCTGAGTAATAATGTCATGGCATATTATGGATAATTGTGATAATTGGCAGCTTTTCATGTGTGGGAGCTTAAAATACATGGATACCTAAGTATTTTAAAAAATTATCCACCTTAATGAATGCTATTTGCCTGTTTCAATTTCTTAGCTAATTTGAAACAGAAAAAGTAACCATCTAATTTACCTGTCTAGAGCCTGCCAGCATGTAAATCAATAGTCATTTTCTGGATATGTTGAAGGAGAGGTGAGTTCAGGCATGGAGAAAGTCTCATGACTTGAACAGATCACTCCAATAAAAGTTGGATTTATGAAAACAGATTCTTCAATTAATTTGAAGGAGCTGAAACAAGGATGGCTAATATAGGTTTGCCCTACCCTAACTCATTCGAATGGAAGCATAGACATCTATATCATAACTCTTTGGTTGCAGGTGACAAAAAATATTGCCTCTGATTACTTTTAGCTTAAAGGGAATCCTTACAGTTGATTGAAAAGTTACTGACTTCAGGCATGGTTGGATCTAGGTGCTTAAATGATAGTATCAGGAACCTGTTTCTGTCTTGGTTCTGAGTTCCTTATTCCCAGGCAGGCTTTTCCCTTAGGGTTGCAAGGTGGCCATCTACACTGAAAGCTTTTATTACCATCTTAGCACCTTAAGCATAAAGTGAAGATTTATTTCCTGGAAGTTCAAAAATAAAAAGCTAATGCTTATTTATTCTGTTTGCCCTGGATTAGATAAAATATCCTGTCAAAAATTAATTATTGTGATGTTCTTATTGTCCAGGCCTGGGGCACAGCAGGTAATTCAATATCAGTGGACTTCTAAGTATAAAGATGTTTCTCTAAGGAAAATGGGGTGCTGTTATCGGAAAAGAAAAAAAAAGGTCAGGGTTGCTAGATATATGGAGTAACAAATGCCTTTGCAGTGTATGTGTGTATGTTAAAGATTTGTATGAATATGGAGATTTATACATTTAGCTATTTAATCATTTCTTGTAGTTATGAATGTCAAAAGAAGTTTGAGGATTTTATATATACATTTAAGTGTATTTGAGTACTACAGTGGCCTAATAGGTAATTGTGAAAGTTTTAACAACTATGATACCGACCTACAAACTTTTATCTTAGCATGAAGAAGAGAAATGAATACTTAAAATGATAACTATATAAACCAGTTGGTGATAGCACATTAATAAGTTGGAGAAGCAAATAGTTATTTCTTTTTATACTTTGGTTTGAGAGCTAAGACTTTACCAGATGGTGGACTTTGACAAGGAGAAAATACGAAATCCAGAAGTCCTCATTTAACCCACAGAAGGGAATTTGCATGTAAACTTGTCATGCTCAGTATGAATGTTCATTATGATCATTATTTCTATTGAAAAAAAGTTTTTTTGGGGTAGCCTGCAGGGTGACCACAGTGGGAGGTTTTACAGACCAAAAATAAAAGAGCACGTTCACAAATTGCTTTTCAGCAGATAATGAACCAAATGTTCAATTAATTTACTTTAGGACTATTTCATATGCCATTATGATTTCTGCCTCTTCTGAAATCCAGTACATTTACTGTCTGTACTGTTCGTATGGAAATCTGAGCATTTTTAAAGATGAGATCATCCATTAGAGTGTGATGGCTAAGTAGGCTTGGAAAAACACGAGTGGATTTGAGGTCATATCACTTATTGTTATGTCAACTTGGAGAAGTCTCTTAGCTTCTTAATACTCAGTTTCCCTAGTTGTAGTGCGAAAGAAATACAAGAGAATAATAGTAGTGGATATTTCTTAGGCTTGTGTAAAATATGTAAATTGAAAGTGCGTCACACAATGCCTAGTTCAGTGTAACCATTCAAAAGTCTTACATATTGAGTATTACATTTTTATTGATAGCATGTTTCACATTATTATATGTTATCTTCCAGCATTAATAATTTCCTTGAAGATAGAGATATTATCTGAAAAATATTTGTATTATCTCAGCAAATACCATGACATGTTGAATACACTGAAAACTAATCAGTTACATTACCAAATGAAAGTGTAGGAACTATATTTCAAATCTTGCTAACTGCACTGCCCCCCCCCCCGTTTTCCATTTTTTGCATTTTTCCATCATGTCATTTTTCTAGTTGAGCTTATTAACAAGCGGCAGAGGACAGAAGCATAGAACGATATCCTGTGAGGAACTGGGGCAGAATAGATGTTATTCATTTTTTTGTCATTCATTCTTTTGCTCAATTCTCCATCCATTCTCTTTTGTATAACTTCACTGTATATGTGATAGGTGCCAAGAACAGTTTAGGTAAGGCATGAAAACCTGTGAAGACAAAGTATAGCAATGGATAACGCACCGAGCCATGGATATTAAATGTCTTAATAGATGTGCACTTTAGATGTTGTGGTCCCTCAGGGTAGAAGGAGATTGCATCTAGCAGAGGAAAATAGTTGACCTGAAGTATTCATTCTTTTATATGTGACATAACAGGAATTGGCGACTGTATTTTGGTACAGTTCATGCAAAGATGGATTAAGGGGAAGGGTAGAATAAGGGCAGTTTTCAAAACTTAGATATTGTCCATTTCAGAGCCCTTAATGTCAGCTGCTTTTTGCAAGCACATATTTGTATGCTGGAAAATGTACAAGGTTTGTTTAGCCATATCTAATTCCCTGGTGGCTCAGAGGTTAAAGCGTCTGCCTGGAGTGCGGGAGACCTGGGTTCGATCCCTGGGTCAGGAAGATCCCCTAGAGGAGGAAATGGCAACCCACTCCAGTATTCTTGCCTAGAGAATCCCATAGACAGAGGAGCCTGGTGGGCTACAGTCCATGGGGTCACACAGAGTCGGACATGACTGAGGGCTCGACTTAATTCATTAATACTCAGAGTGACTTACGTGCACAGTATTGTATTGGTCTTTAAGGAGGGTGCATAAAACCCAGCCCCTGTGTTCTAGGACCTCAGTGACCTAGTCAGAGAGACAAGGCACATTTAGGAAAGTCAGGTAATAACGAGCAAGCCATGTATTGGTTGGTGCCTCAGTGAATAATTCAAAGTGTGGTTATGATTTCAGTAAATGAGAGATTCACATTTCTGGGGAATGCTTGCTATAGGTTATTGGAAAAGATAGCATTTTCAACTGGGCCTTAGAAATGGGATCAGAGAAGAAAGAAAAAGAATGGTGTAGTTGTATTCTGTCATAGGACATTTCTGGGTTGCTGTGGGCGACAAGGATGGACACACAGATTGATGCCAGAGTGATGAGAATGCAAATGGGGCGCAGACTGTTGTGTAGCCAAGGCATGGTGGAGAGGCTTCACTGCATCTGCCATCACTAATGTGTGGATGGTGGCTGCCCAGATGAACGCAGAGGCCAAGTTCAAGCTCTGCAGGAGAGAGCGTGAGGATGATGTCTGCTGTGGTGGCTGCTGGTGGCAGTGGGTGGACAGCATTCCCGCCATGCATTTGCCTTCTTCCTGTCGGTAGCAGGGGTCTGATGGCACCACGTGTCCCCAGCCCCTGCAGACCATCACATTTCCTCTGACAGGTGGACCTGGGTCAGAGGTAACCACATTCATGTAGGACCCTCCCGGGAATTTTTGAACCACTCAAAAATCCAAAATACATTTTAACCCAGAGGATGAATGAAAAAAGGAAAAATATCAAAGCAGATTAAAGGCATTAACTTCATTTTGATCTGCAGACCTTCTGTTCTGACAAAAGTAATTGGATGAATTTGACAGTTTCTCTTTCTCGTTCCTTTCTTCTTCTCTTACCCTCTCTCAATTTTTTTCTCTAGGTTTTCTTTTATGATGAAACTAGATTAGTTATTACTTAGAATTGTAATCTATTCATGTGTAAAAGCAAGTTGATATTCTGATGTTCTCAAACCCCCTACTCCTCTGGTATTAAATTAAGACTGAAAGGGCTTATTTGTTTTCTTGTTCTTTTATTAGCTATTTCCTGGAATGTATGGACACCTTTGCATTCTCATTACTGAAGGCACTTAATTTACTAAAGTAAAATGTGCAGAAGAACTTTTGGCTATTTTCTTTCTTATCTAGTATCTTTTCAACATAGAGGGATTGTCAAGGCTAACAGCTGTGAGAGCTTGCTTTCTTAGAAGCCAGGCAGGTTTTGCTGGTAAGGGCTGGCAATTTTTAAATGAATCTATATCTTGTATAGCTACTATACAATCTATATCTTTTAGCTACTCTGGTGATCGTCATCATCCCAGTTTTTAGGTGGGCGAACTTGAGACACAGAGAGGATAACTAACTTGTCTCAGATCACACAACAAATAAGTAATAGAGTTTGGATTCAAACCCAGTTTGGCTAAGGAGTCTGAAAGTAGTGGTATAGCTTGTATTTAGCTCATTTCTTTATTTGACCAGGACTTCCCTGGCGGCTCAGAGGGTAAAGCATCTGCCTACAATGCAGGAGACACAGGTTCAGTCCCTGGGTTGGGAAGAACTCCTGGAGAAGGAAATGGCAACCCTCTCCACTATTCTTGCCTGGAAAATCCTATGGACAGAGGAGCCTGGTGGGCTACAGTCCATGGGGTCGCAAAGAGTCGGACACGACTGAGCGACTTTACCCACTTCACTTTTATCTGATCAAAGTTATAGGGGAAAAATGAATTCCTGACATACTTCACGGCATTCTGCATATCTTTGTGTTAATAATGATGTTAAAAATTGGGGAGAGTGTTTGTTGGCCGTGGAAGATGCCTCTCTCACATGTTGATATTGACAATACAATACCTCTTATTTCTGATTCTTGGAGAAGCTTTCTTTTGATGAGGGGAGCAACTGAGGAAAGAAACTAGAGTGGCAAGCCAGTTTATGACATGTGATTTTGGAATTTTATCCTGGAGATTGTTATACTGGTTGCTCAGAGGCTATATTTAATGAATAAGACAACTTATGAAAGGTGCTCAGTCGCGGTGCCAGAGAGGAAGATCTGGAGGTAACATGACATCTTTCTTTCTTTCTGTTTTGCAGAGGTGCAGCAAGTTGCTGTCTGTCTGATAAGCAGTGAGCTGTACTTTTCTAACTTGAGAACATCAGACTGCAGAGTAGTGCTCTGTGGATTCCAGTTCAGCACAGATGAACTGTGCAGTGTCTGTGCAGGAGAGTTTGTTTTTTAAGCAGGAGAGATGTTCATTCTTTGTTAGAGGTGAAGACAAAGCCACACGGCATCTTTTAGAATTGAACAAAAAGTTGGTTCTCTAAACATAGACTTTTCTGAAAGTGAATTCTGTCTGAGGGATCTTTGATGTTGAATGTTGATGAAAATCAGTCAAATTTGTGACTGTCAGTTTCAGAACCACTGTGCTGAATAACTTTATCTTTAGTATTGTGAACGCTTTACTTGTTAGGAGTAGGATTTAGATTCCAAATTCTCCCAGTCGTTTCTTTCCCTCCTATCATTCCTTTTATGTGCTCTCTGATCCTCTAAAATAATCACACATCCCGTTTCTTGATTGGAAAGACATTGCAAATGTTTTTACACAAAAATCCTAGAACTTTAGGTTTTTTTTCCTCCCAGAGATTTAGGAATTTCAAAGCCACTTTTTTTCTAATTACAAAAGTAAAACATACTGTATCTTATGTTAATATGTATTTAGTTACCTTGTTTTAATGTTCTGGAAGCACAGAACAATTTGCAGATGTTTTTCTTGTTTGCTGTTTTATATACTAGCTTTCTTATTCACTTAACTAATTAATTAATTAGTTAATGTTTGTTTTCCCTCCAGCATATAAATTAGAATCTTTTTGTTAGGTTCTTTGCTTTATCTTCAAAGCCTGAAGCAAAACCTATTTAGAGCATAGACATTACTCAATAAATATTGCTGAATGAATACCTGAATGAATTATGCATGTATTAGAATTGATATGAAAGCAAAAAGAAGAAAATAGAAGCTCTAGAAATAAACTGAATTGCATTTAAAAGACATATACAGACAGTCCTTGCTTTGCATTGTATTGCAGGACCATAAAAATGACTATGCAAATTATATAAAACAATCCTAATGATCAATGAGAAAAGTTAATTATTGTTCTTTGACATTTAAAAAGTTTTCCAAATCATTAAAATTTCTCTTAGTGTTGACTGTAAAGGTAGAGGGAAATGAAAGAAATAATAAAACCAGTATTTATTTAGTACAAGTTAATTTAAAACATTAGAAGCATTGAGATTAAAGCGGTTGATTTCTTTGTAAAATCTTGTCAGGAGTAGTTTGCTTGTTTCCTGTAGTACAGTTTATGAAATGGAGTGAACATCTTTTCTGTGCCCAGAGGAGTTGTCATATTCCTAAGTCTGGATCAGCTTCCAACATTTTATCCTTTGTGCTTTCCATATCAGAGTTCCTTAAACGTGAAGGTTTTGTTTTTTTTGTGTTTTTTTTGCCAGTATCACTTCCTCTGGGACATCATTATTATTTTGTTACAACCATTTGCGTTACTGTTTATGTTAATGAGTTTGCTTTCACTAAGTTCCCCTGACTGTACATCTGGAGTCTCTCAAATGGGGAATGGCAGCATTATCTACATTCCCATAATCAGTTAGGTCTTAAATCCACTTGTATTTGACGTAGGTTGCACTTCCAGCATTAGCTCTTTTTGTTTCTGGGCTGTACTTCCATCTTTGTTGGCCAACTCCCTCTTTCGATTATTCATGTCATATGCATTTATCATTGCAAGAAAAGGAGGCCGCACCACTATGCACTTTGCTGTCTGTGCATGAACTGGATAACAAATGTGTAGTGACCAGTCACTGGCAGACTTTGAAAGGGGCGCTATGATTGGTCATGATCATGATGCACGTATGTTATTTACATGGCAGCCGATGGACTGAAGAGCTGGCAGGGAACTTTGTATTTTATGCAATTACTCATAGTTACTTACTATACCGCACAACTGAAACTGAAGCTGTGGTGCTGGGCTACTGGTGTTATTTAACTCAACTGTAGTAGCTGACATTCACACTCATTAGAACCATGCAAAAGGAGGGCTCCCTCATTTCCAGACTATCTTATGGAGACTTGTGTATTTTTTCTTTGGCAAAGTAGGTTGCTTTATGCATGTTATTTTGTAGTTTTATTTTTTCAGTTAGTATTATATGATATGCATATCAAAAACAATAATCTCATCTTTATGTTTTATGATGACACAGTATTTGATTGAATAGCCTTAACCAATGGCTTGTTTAACCAACCCTCCTTTTGGACATTCAGGCTTTTTTTTTCTCAATTACAAAACATGCTATAGTGGTCAGCTCTGTAGATAAGACGTTGCGATAGCAACTGTTATTTATTTGAAATGAACATCTTTCTAGGGGTAGAATTGCTGGCTCACAGGATAGATATACTTTGAAAATATTTCCATATTTTTTTTCAAATTTCCCTTCAGAAAGATGTTTCTGTTTGGACTCCTACCAGTGATGTAAATTGAAGATGCTGGTGCATATGTCCTAAACCCTTGCCCACATTGAGAGTGTCATTCTTTGAAGTTTTTGCCATTTTTATAGGCCAAACATGTATTTCGTTTTAATAATTAGTTTTGATTACTAGATGGGTTGAATATTTTTCGTGAGTTTGTAGTAAATGTATTTTGACCTATGGAATTTTATTCTGCTAGCAGTTTTCAGATGGTGGGAATTATTTTTGTTTTATTAGGTTGAAAGCATATATTACTACAAAGCTCTACAGATGAATAAATCTGTGTACTCGGACCACAGTCACGTGTATATACCATTTGTTGGACTTGGACCACAGTCACATGTATATACCATTCTTTGGGGATTATAAGGAGTACTCATGGGCTTTATCTTATAACTGTCAGTTTCCAAAAGCTTTCCTTTTTTTTCCCTCCCTTTTATTTTAAAGAAAGAGAAAGCAGCCCACATCTAGGAGGAGATTCTAGTTAATTTTTCATTACATGACTTTTAGGAGATGGGGTCAGAAGGAGCTGGTAGGGCGTTCAGTTATGTGCTCAAGCAAGTTGGAAGGTTTTTTCCCCTTCTGGTGTACAATATTTTACTTGGGCTTGTTTTTCAAGTGCACTGAAGTGTGACTAAACATTTTTGGGTACTGCCATTATGTAAAGAAGAGGCTCCGTCTTGTTAAATATTCCTTCATCAACTTTGCAGTTAGGCAGTTAGGGCAGTAAGGAGCCTGCAAGGGCATGGGCTTTGGGCATTGGGCACAGGGAGGGTGGCTGGGAGGCGGGGGCCTGGGGGAAACTTAGGATTGGGGTGCTCTCTTGCCCCCTCCCACTGCTGTAGAGAAAATGATTGGCTCCAGCTGGTTTCTGTCTCAGACTTTTGGATGGGTCATCAGTAGAGAAAGAGAGAAGCTCACGTGGTTGGGCCTCAGCTCATCTGAGGGCTAAAGGTTCTCCGTCAGTCAGGAGGTGGAATTGGAGCTCTGTCCTTCTGGAGCGTGGTGGAGAACTGAGACACGGTTCAGAACCAGAGGAGTAGCGAAGGCCTTGGATTCCTTTGGTCGTTAGGTTGGGGACGAGGGAGGCTCGGCGAGGAAGATGTCCACTGAAAGTGTGGAAGGGAAGCCCACCAGCTCTGGGGACAGAGGAAGACCTCGGAGCTATACTTTGCTCAGGGTTGTCCAGCCAATGTTTAACCGCAGTATTTTCACTTCTGCAGTCTCTCCTGCAGCAGAACGCATCCGATTCATCTTGGGCGAGGAGGATGACAGCCCAGCACCCCCTCAGCTCTTCACGGAACTGGATGAGCTGCTGGCCGTGGATGGGCAAGAGATGGAGTGGAAGGAGACAGCAAGGTGAGGCGTGGCTGAGTGTGCAAGACTGAGCCAGGGAAACAAGGACGGGGCAAGATCCTTGTCTGTGAGCCCCTTTCTCTAACCTGAGCACTTTGAATGACCGATGAGCCTGAGGTTGGCTGGTTAAAGATTAAAAGGATTCTTTTTCTTCTCTTTGACATTGACATGGATGCAGGACACACTTTGTTTCACTGCTGGGGTCATCGGTCTGCATTTTAACCTTCATAAGATATTAGAAGTAAATCGCCATTTATAGGTATTTAACAATAAAATATTTTAAAGAGGGAAAGTCAGGCACCTAAAATGATGGCCTGGAGATATATGCCCATGGTCTCCACATGCCAAGGTTCTTGTGGTACCATGTCTTACTTGTTACCCATTCCCGTTAGGGGGAGGTGGCAAAGACAATGACCATTATCCACAAACTTGCCATTATTCCAAGTGAAAACTTGTCATCTTTTAAAAATAGACTGAAAACAAGTAGAAGGTTCACTTGAATTGGGAGTACTAGGGACCTGAGTTTAAACTCAGACCCTTGTCACCTGCCAGCTCATAACATTCATCATATATAAATATACATACTATATATATATATATGCAACTTAAGATATACAATATATAAATATATATGTTAAAATATGTTGTATTTATATTAGTTTATTTATAAATATATATCATGTTATATTAGATATATCATTGTGTCAATTTACATACATACATGTATATATGTGGAAATGCTATATAAATTGTTAAGCACTGCACAGATATCTTAAGTTTCATTAATCTCACAACAGAGCTCTTCTTTCGTTCTTTCTACGTGTAGATTTAGTTATATACACCACATTAAATTGTCTATGACGTATAAAAATCATTTAATACAAAGATGTTGACATAGTGGCAGTTATTGGTCTGTTGTCATCACTGTATGGAGGTTCAATGTCTTTGACTTTCACCAACAAAGTAATACTGACATATCCCTCTTATAAGCTGTAATTTAATTCACATCAATTGCATTCAGCCAGTATGTTTTTGATGACTCTAACTTGGGTCTCCTACATAGCAGGCAGATTCTTTACCATCTGAGCCACCAGGGAAGCCCAAACAACATGCCTTTTATAGGCTGTAGTTTATTTCAAATCAGTTAAATGGAGCCAGTATGTTGTGAATATACACTACATATTGGGCACTGTTTTAGGTACTGGAAATACGGAAGTGAGCAATAACTCATTTCCGCCCCTGCATCTCAAATGCTCCCTCTTGAAGCTCTTCATTCTTTGCTCTCTTGGGGGCCTCTTTCCGGTCGTTGTCTCTTTTTCCCTTCTCTTAGTACCAATCACTTGGATATTAAAAAAGTTTTTCATAAAGTATGCTTTTAGTTGATAAAACATTCTCCCGAAGAAGTCTGTCAAACTGAAAACTTGTACCAGTATCTCTATTTCATTCTTTCTTTTTCTTCTAACAGAAAAGATCAGAGTGAGAATTACACTGGTGCAGCATTAATTAAGTGTTGGGGAGATTTTGGTTTAGTTTTGACCTTGCTGCTAACTAGCAGGTCATATAATCATGTAGTTTTCCTGAGCTTGTGTTTTTTATGTTGTCAAATGGAGGCATATTGGGTTGCATTGTTTCTAATATCACTGTATTTTATAGCTCTAAAATTCCATCCCTCTTTGTATATTGGTGTCTTCAGCTGCAACTAGAAGAGTTCCATTGATTCTTAACTTTCATCTTAAGATTCTGTGCGAGTACCTATATAGAGTAGAATTCAGGTACAGCATTCTGTTTTTAATTTCAGCCAAATGCAGACTGTACTTTATTTTATGTGATGCCTGGTCCCAGAAATGTGAAGGGATCATAGCTCATTGTATCAGTAGTTCAAAATTGAGTGAGATGGACACAGTATTTTCATTTAAGATTCTTAAAGGTTAAGATGGTCATGAATACTTTACCGTCTTTAGAAGCTGGCTGTTTCCTTGGGAACAACATATGTGTCCTTTTGGTGTTGTCATAGGTTCCTGAGAGACTATACTGCTAGAAAAAAAAGTGTGGTTATACATCATGTCACGGAGGAAAATGTCCAGAAAGAAACATGCGGACAATAGTCTACCTTCTATAACTTCTCTTATATAGGACTTAGCACAATTACTATTAATTAATTATTCATATATGTGATATTCTTTTTTTCATTTTGTCTACCTCATTATACTCATTCCCTTGAAGGGAGAGATTATGATTATAATTAGTTGAGAACTGATTGCCTTAAAATATACTCTTCTAAATATAATTTCTTAGAATTATTATGTGATCAAAGTTAGAGGTCTGTGATAATCCTTTTCTTTCTGACTGATGTACAGCTCAGTGTACCCAGGTACTCAGCCCAAGGTAGCCAGCACACCACTGACAAAGCCCGAAAGAGGACCTTTGTTTGATGTTTCAAACTAATTCATCAATACACTGATGCCATCTGTGTATAGTTCTCTAGCCTGGACTTCTTGCCTTGTTTGATTGAAAACAAATATTTGAATGGATAGTTGGCATCTCAAAGGACTTCCCAGGAAGCGCTAGTGGTAAAGAACCTGCCTACCAAGGCAGAAGATATAAGAACCATGTTCTTATTTTGATCCCATATTAGGATAGATCCCAAGAATCATCAATACACTGATGCCATCTGTGTATAGTTCTCTAGCCTGGACTTCTTGCCTTGTTTGATTGAAAACAAATATTTGAATGGATAGTTGGCATCTCAAAGGACTTCCCAGGAAGCGCTAGTGGTAAAGAACCTGCCTACCAAGGCAGAAGATATAAGAACCATGTTCTTATTTTGATCCCAGTATTAGGATAGATCCCAAGATTGGGAAGATCCCCTGGAAGAGGGCATGGCAACCTACTCCAGTATTCTTGCCTGGAGAATCCCCAGAGACAGAGGAACCTGGTGGGCTGTAGTCCATATGGTCACATACAGTCAGACACAACTGAAGTGACTTAGTGTGCATCAGGCATCTCAAAGTAAAATGTCAGAAACTGAGCTTCTGATCTTCCCACGTCAGACCTGCCCTTCCTGCAAAGTTCCCCACCCAGTGAACAACTCCATTTTTCTAGGTGCTCAAGCCAGAAAGATTGGAGTCTTTTTGACACCTGTCTTTTCTCTACATCCCTTACTTGATCCACTGGCAAAGCCTATCTAATTTACCCTCAACATTATTCCAATATTCAGAATCTCACCATTATCTTGCATTCATTGCTGCCACAACCCTGGTCCAATCTACCATTCTTTTTCATCTAGATGACTGTAAATGCTTTGTAATTGTCCATCTCCCTGAACCTGCCCTTACTTCCCTCATGAACTCTACACTATGATCTCTTGACCTCATCTACTTCTCTCCTCCTGGTTATCTCTGCTTTCGCCTCACTGCCTTGGTCATGCTCCTGTGTTGGGGCCTTTGCACTTGAGCTTCCGTTTATCTGAAATGCTCTCCCTGTGTACTCACTGTCATCTCTGTGGCCCATTTCCTCACCTCCTGAAGGTCTCTATTCAACCATGACTTCCTCATTGGAAACAAGCAACTTTCCCCAAACTTTCCTATCCCTCATCCATTATTCTGTTTGTCTGTAGTACTTATCAACGTTTGGCATGTTAACATATCTTGTTATTGTCTCTCTCCAATAAAAGTGAAGCTCCATGAAGGCAGGAATTTGGGGTTGTTTCAGTCAGCACTATAATCCTAGTGTTTTCAACTACCTGTGACACAGCCCACAGTTGAAAATTGCTTGTTTATAGAATGAACGAATAGAAAAATAGAGCCTTGATTCTTAGCTTACTGATCCACCTAAATTCTGTTGGAAAGTGTGGAGATGGTTGTGTCTCCAGAAGTGATTCAGATTGTCAGTGAGTTTTACTTCCTGCAACATGACTCTGCTTTTGAATATTTTGATAGTAATTTATGACTGCCATTTATGATGTCCAGTTTCCAGGCACAATGGGGATTTTCTTGCCCATGAAAAGCTCTAAAACCTACCAGACTAATAAAAGTTTAAGACTTAAAAGGGACTCATTTTACATATGAAAATGCAGCATGAATTTTTTTTGGCTAACATTAACAGAATTCTTTGCTTTTTGTGAAAACACCAATTAAAAGGACTATTTTATTCCATAGAGAGCTAACCTGCCCAATCTCTCCAGCTCTGTGTAGTTTCCGCTGTGAGTCCACACCCCATAGAACACAAGAACACCCTCTTTAGTATTTTCCCTTTTAATGTCTTATACTTTTTTCAGTTGACTAATGATTTCATTTGACCAAGAGTCTCAACATTACTGCAGTTTTAGTCCTACTTTAGAAAGTTCAGGTTAGCTCTGTGTCTTAAAAAATAAGGAAAATGCTTTCACTGGTAGGAAAAATATCCCTATTTAAGTCTCACAAAGCACAGTAGTCATGTAAAACTATAAACAAGGGAAGTCTTTATTTGTATGACGTTTGAAGTATAGCCAACCCTACCACCCTTTTTTTTCCCACATCTTTTCCCTGATTTTTTCTTTCCTGAAAGTAAGAACTTTGAATTTTCACTGGCTTTCCCAAAGGTAGAATGATCAGACCTGAGAAATATATATAATCAGTGGAATACAGAGAATATTATTTTTCAAAAGAGTATCCTTATTGTTAGGTCATTAGAATACTAACATTCAGAGACGTCCCTGGTGGTCCAGTAGTTTAGACTCCATGCTTCAACTGCAGGAGGTGCAGGTTTAGAGAACCCTGGTCAGAGAACTAAAATTCCCTGATTGCACATGGTATGGCAAAAAGTCAAAAAACCAAAATTTTAATATTGACTTTCAGTGATGTACCAGTAGTTCGAATAGAACATTTGGTACTAATGAATGATCCTGTACTTCTCATTTAGAATTTCTAGGTGATTGTTGTTGTTCAGTTCCTAAGTTATGTCCAATTCTTTGCGACCTGGTGGACTGCAACACACCAGACTCCTCCATCCTTCACTGTCTCCTGAAGCTCATTCAAATTCATGTCCATTGAGTGGGGGATGCTATCTAACCATCTCATCCTCTACTGCCCCCTTCTCCTTTTGCTTTCTATCTTTCCCAGCATCAGGGTCTTTTCCAGTGAGTTGGCTTTTCATATCAGGTGGCCAATGTATTGATGCTTGAGCAACAGTCCTTGCAATGAATATTCAGGACTGATTTCCTTTAGAATTGACTGGTTTGATCTCCTTGCAGTCCAAGGGACTCTCAAGAGTCTTCTCCAACACCACAATTTGAAACCATCAATTCTTCAGCACTCATTCTTTATGATCCGACTCTTACATCCATACATTACTACTGGAAAAACTATAGCTTATATGAACTGTTGTCAGCAAAGTGATGCCTCCACTTTTTAATATGCTGCCTAGGTTTGTCATAGCTTTCCTTCTAGGTGACTAGGCATCAGCTAATTGATTCATGAAGCAAACAGGTAAAAGAATGTCATGATCTAGTTTTGGTGATGGCCTTAAGCCAGCTAGAAAGGCTGTCACAACCCCCCATGACTCCAAACTCCTTATTTCTGTGAGTCAGTGATGTTTGCCAACATGGTTTTTGGCTTTCAGTTTTCCCTCAGTGAATATTCAGATGGACCATGTTGGGATTCATCACTGTTATAAGAATCTGTGTTAAAGATCACTTCCCCAGTGAGACTCAAATTCTACTGCCAAACCTGCTTAAAAAAGAAAGACATCACAAGTTTCAATAAACCCAACAAGCCAACAAAGGAAAAGGGTACTGATGTTTCAGTTCTAGTGGGCCACATGGAGGAACAGTTTCTGCTTGGCCGAGTGATCCTGCCTCCCTTTGGGGAACCTGACTTCAGGGCCTGGCCATCAAACAGAGCCACATGCCTGTACCCTGGGGTTTTGCAGAGGGACCCTAATCTACACTGAATCCACTATCTCTTCTCCACTGTGTTACTCTACAAAATTCCATTTGAGACCAAGTTTATTTTTTCTGTAAGAAAAAGGAATTTAATCATCTATGTAATTATATGTGGTTACTACACTGTTTTGTAATAACTTTCACAGTTGATCTAGAAATTTAAGAATTCTCCTTAAAAACATCATTTATCCCAGATACACATTAGCATTGGCATCTTTTATGTGCGATGAGGCATTTATTAGTTAACAAGAAATTTATTATTGTTTTAATAGCTTTATATAGTTGGATTATATTCTAGGGCAAAGGTCATATCTATTTTCACTGTAAAACTGGCATGTTTTTAAGTTAGAGGTCTTCTCTTTTCTTAATTATATTTAATCACACGATTGGAAAGTTGCAAAATATTCAGTGTTTCCCGTGGGCCTTCTATTTCTTCAACAAACTAGTGAAATACTGTTTGGTTGGCAGTCACTCAAAGTGTGTTAAACTGCAATGTACTTTATCATTATTCTTCTAAGACCTTGGAAAAAATAAACTTCACCTAATAAACTCTTTCTTCTTCAAGGTTATAACAGTTTTGTGATTGCCAGTATTTAAAAAGCCAACTTCTGAAATTAATTTTTCTGTAACATGTCAAGTAACTAAGACAAAAGGATAAGTAGGGAACTTATTGCAAATATATGGTTATTCATAGCTATTATGAAGGGTAGATAGTAGCTTTTAGTACATTTTACAGTAAAAATGTCTGGTCTTTAGAACTGTAATTACATGGTTCTAAAGTACCTTTACAAATTCATTGACACATGAATAGGCTGAACTTTGGTACCTTTGCCTTAGCCTTTTCTTTAATGGGTTCTGATGTGAACTGAGTCATTTTCAGTTTTTTCTCAAATTTGTCCTTGATATGTGAGGAAAATAGACATGGCATATGTAGTTTCTGGAATGAAACTACCTGCAGTCTGTTTAAATGGACAGATCATTACTTTATGCCTGCATGTTTGAAGTACAGTTCCTTGAACAATTCAAGCAGTGTATTTTAAAACATTCATCCACTCATTAGTTGGCTGCAGTGGGTGCTAGTTGCGGTGCATGGGATCTTTCATTGTTGCACACAGACTCTCTAGTTGGGCTCAGTAGTTGTGGTATATGGGTTTAGTTGCCCCTCAACATATGGGATCTTAGTTCCCAGACCAGGGATTAAACCTGTGTTCCCTGCATGGCAAGGCAGATTCTTAACCACTGGACCACCAGGGAAGACCCTCAAACAATGTATTTTAAAGGAATTTAATAGTCATTATCCCAGAATTACCTTGTGCTATTTGATAAACTATGATATGACATCTCACAACATATAATATTTACTGAACTCAAAGTGAAATAGATACTTAAACTGAACTTTGAGATAATACTTGTCTTTCATAGATTTTAAGGACCTGGCTAGTTTTGAGACTTTACATTCCCATTTCATTATGGTTAAATCTTGACCAAATCTTAACTGGTATAATTCAGGAGGTTGAATAATACTAGTTTCTAAATCCAAGCTAGTTGGGATTATTTCTAAATATGCTTTTGAAACTCATTCAAAATCATATTTAAGATGAACTATGGAGAGTAATTGGTCACAAAAGAATGCAGTGGTTTTACTCCTTTTCTTAAAAAGAAGGTTTTGTCAAACTTACATTGTTTGAACAATTGAAGATCATGGCAGAAAGAGCTCTTGTCATATACTGTACGTAAGTGAGGCTTAGTTTTCTTTTACAAAATGGATTTGGCTATAAGGACTTACGGCAACTGATAGAAGAGCAAGTGGTTGTCATTCAGGAGAGATAAGAGGGAAGTAAAGGCTGAATACACAGAACACTCCCATTTACTGTCCTTCTAGCTGGCCCTTGTTATTCATCTTGGACTTAAATTCTGTGACCAAAGATTCTATCCCTCAAATAATAAGAATACTCTTAGAAATAAAAGCAAGACCACTACTACTGTCTTTATGGATAACATAATCATATGCAATTCTGACTAGGTTTCATATACAGTGGAATCTTCTAGAGTCTCATCTTGAGCGATAAATTATAACATCAAATGTAAATATGATTCACATACTGGTCACCAGTCAACATATTAGAGATCTGTAAGTCTGAAAAGTAATATGCCTGAAGTTAGCCAATGTAATATAGTCTGTAAAATGATTTCTTTCAAAGTAACCCAATTACCTTTTATCCTCTGGGCAAATCCATAGAATTCTATAAGAATGTGATGTGAAGTTGTCATTTTTCTCTCATTTCCATCTACTTATGTGGTTCTAATACCAGCAAAGGTGAAGAACTGCTAAATAACACACACTTACACATGCACACACACACAACACACACACACACACACACACAAGAATATTAAAGGTCTTTCTTTCAGAATGTTTCAAAGCTACTTTTGTAGAATAAATAAGGTCCAGTTCTGAGGTTTTAGAACTTTTTGGTGTTGGTTTTTTAATGTGAGGGAAAACATGTGAAAACCTCCACTCCTTATACTTTTGGGGATACAGGGGGAAGGAAGAGGGTCTTAGAGTGGAGGGTGAGGTTTGGGATAAGGTTGACATTGAAGTGTGAGAATTTCCTGAGTGGGAGAGGAAAGAGGGAATTTAGAATATAGCTAATATACTCATGAATCACATGAGTGTTGGGCTTGATTAGAAATCTGAATTTTCCTTGACATTGTGGCTGATCTGTTGATCTATTTTCACTCATGATTCTAATAATATGTTCTTTTATTCTCCTTGGGAGTGGTGAGCAGTCTATAAATAATACCTTATGTAGAGCTTCCTCTGATCTCTGCCCTTTGTTCTCACCTTCAGTGAGTTGGATGAGTGTTTAGCTTTTCCTAGGAAAACATTTTTCAGTCATTAAACTTTTGGATGAAGAGTGTAGGAAAAGAATTTTTAATACCCTCTTTATCTTGTCCAATATCTTTCAGAGTTTTGAAATGATAGAAAGCAACCTTTCTTCTGATCATGATAGATATAAAAATCATGATGTTTTCCTGTTTTCCTTTACCACTGTAGGAAGAGTCAATATGTATAATAGGTGGGATATAAAGAGTGTCACATGTGTTTTGCTCTCATTTCCATTAAACTTTTTGGATTCCTATATGTTGCTAAGTTATCAAAATGTCTATAAATCTTGGAAAGAAGAAACTATAAAATAGGGTTATTTGTTCCATTACTAGGGTTAATAAGAGATCTGTTATTATCAGATTAGATGTATTATTTACTGAGCTTGTATATTTTTAAACACACGTGGAGCCAAGCTCGAGGGGTAAAAGCTTCTATTAGGGAACTTGTGTCAACCTAGAGAGAGTTATTAATGTAAGATACAGAAACACATGCTGGCCCTCTTAAAGCATGAAAGGGGAATTTTATATTTGTCTAACCATTTTGCACACCATATTTTTAAATATTTACAATAAATATTGGTTCATTACTGATTATTTTACCTTGCATAAACTTGCCTTATGAAGTTACAACAGAATTCTCACAATAGTGATTATTTTTATACACTGTAGGCTCCACCCACATGCAGAATTTGAAATACATATTTTTCCTACATTATTTAAAAAAAAATTGGTTCAGTAAACATTCTTAAAGATTTCATGGTAACCTGTAGATGGATATAAAACCAAGGATACATTGGTTTGTTTTCTTTCTCTCTAACATCAGGGAGAGGAGCAGTCTGGTGAATCTGTTTGGTGTATTTATAAAGATAATTCAGTTAATGATAGAATAAGCTTTTAAGACTCCACAAAAGGAGACATTTTGAGAGTGCTGGTGGGGGTGGAACTGGAGAGGTTGGTGTTGCTATTTCCAGAGGTGATGAGAACACTTTTAATTGCTCTTCACTTGAATCTCATGTTTCTAGGTGGATTAAGTTTGAAGAAAAAGTGGAACAGGGTGGAGAGAGATGGAGCAAACCCCATGTGGCCACCTTGTCCCTTCACAGTTTATTTGAGCTGAGGACGTGTATGGAGAAAGGATCCATCATGCTAGACAGGGAAGCTTCTTCTCTCCCGCAGTTGGTGGGTAAGTATGTTGTCTTAAGTTCTTAGCATTTTTTCTGCTCTATCTACCTCTCCATGAATCTTTCTCAATGTATAAGTATAAGCAGAGCTGAATATTCTATAGCATTTAATCTCTCTCTCCTTTTAATTTTTATTATTATTTTAAAAATATTTGCCTATTTCTTTTTGGCTGCATCAGGTCTTAGTTGTAGTACTTGTGATCTTCATTGAAGCACGTGGGATCTTTCCTTGAGGTACATAGGCTTCTCTCTAGTCGCAGAATGTGGGTTTTTAGTTGAAGTGCCTGGGTTTAGTAGTTGTAGCAAGTGGGCTTAGTTGCCCTGTGACATGTAGGATCTTAGTTCCCCAAACAAGAATCCAACCTGCATCCCCTGCACTGGAAGGCAGATTCTTAACCACTGGACCACCAGGGAAGTTCGTCTTTCTCTTAAGGTTTATTGCAGAAAATTTGGAAAGTACAGACAAATACTGAGAATAGAATTAAAAAGAAATCATCCATTGTACTTCCATCTGAGCATAGCTGTTGGTAATATTTTGGCATATTTCCAGTTTTGTTCCTAAGTCCTCTCTCTTTTGCTTTTCACTTTTATGTTATTTTTAAAATTATAATTGGTACCATGTTTGCTTGGACAGATTTGCAATCCTTCAGATATTAGCATAGATTGAGCTTTTTAAATAGAACTCTCCCCCCATAACCTTTGCTATAGTGGATTGGAAGTCTGCATACTAGATTTCTAGAACTTCTTGACCTTAGACATTGTGTTGAGCTTCTCTGGGCCTCAGTTTTGTCATCTGTAAAATAGGGTTTAAATCCTCTACAGAAAGGAAGCTGGTCTATGTCTAGTCCCTCAGATGGGTTGATTTTGTAGGTGATAATCAAGCTTCTTTAGCTGTATGTAGGGAAAATTGGGTGGGGCAAGAAGCCCATGGAACCTTATTGATTAGTGAATGAGTTGGGCTTCGTTGCTGCTGAGGATCATTTGTAGAACCCCTGGCAAGGCACTGGCCTCATGGTGCAGGGCAACTTTGGCATCTTTGTGATTAGTATTGTGTGGTGTTGAGTACTGTATCATGTCGAACACCTTGTGCACACATTGTGCATTCCAAAGAGTAATAACTGTTTTCATTTTCTAGCAAGAACCTGGCCTAAGCTGCCTTATCATCAAGACTGATGTGCTCAAGACCATGTTTTCCTTAAGGAGAGGTGTAGGGGCTCTGCTTGTTATTCCAAAAAAATTCCATAGCTCGGTGACCTCAGCTCCTGTAGGGATGACTGCACGTTTTTAAGGGGCCTGCTTACTCTGGGACTGTGAGAAGAAGATGTGGATCATGGCCCCACTGACCAGTGTAAAATTCTTGTGTAATCTCAAATTTTCTTTTAATATCAGAAGGCAAAGGCTTGTCTGTGGCATCTGTGTCTTTATAGACAGTGGGAAGTCTATAGCATGTATATTAGACAAAAAGATTGGTTCTCAAATTGGGTATATATCTTGCTGATCTATACATATCTATGTCCTCTTCGGAGGGCTTGTTAGATTTACAAGGAAGCTCTACACTTGCCTTGTAGCTGAAGTGCTTATGGTACCAGTGCAGAAGGGAGGAAGTCTAATGTGAAGATGCATAGAATGCACTGAATAGGTGATTAGAATGAATTCAGTTCAGTTCAGTTCAGTTCAGTCACTCAGTCGTGTCTGACTCTTTGCAACCCCATGAATCGCAGCACGCCAGGCCTCCCTGTCCATCACCATCTCCCATAGTTCACTCAAACTCACATCCATCGAGTCGGTGATGCCATCCAGTGATCTCATCCTCTGTCATCCCCTTTTCCTCGTGCCCCAAGTCCCTCCCAGCATCAGAGGCTTTTCCAGTGAGTCAACTCTTTGCATGAGGTGGCCAAAGTACTGGAGTTTCAGCTTTAGCATCATTCCTTCCAAAGTACACCCAAGGTTGATATCCTTTAGAATGGACTGGTTGGATCTCCTTGCAGTCCAAGGGACTCTCAGGAGTCTTCTTCTCCAACACCACAGTTCAAAAGCATCAATTCTTTGTTGCTCAGCTTTCTTCACACTCCAACTCTCACATCCATACATGACTACTGGAAAAACCATAGCCTTGACTAGATGGACCTTAGTCAGCAAAGTAATGTCTCTGCTTTTTAATATGCTATCTAGATTGGTCATAACTTTTCTTCCAAGAAGCAAGCGTTTTTTAATTTCATGGCTGCAGTCACCATCTGCAGTGATTTTGGAGCCCCCCCAAATAAAGTCTGATACTGTTTCCGCTGTTTCCCCATCTGTGTCCCATGAAGTGATTGGACCAGATGCCATGATCTTAATTTTCTGAATTTTGAGCTTTAAGCCAAATTTTTCACTCTCCTCTTTCAGTTTCATCAAGAGGCTTTTTAGTTCCTCTTCACTTTCTGCCATAAGGGTGGTGTCATCTGCATATCTGAGGTTATTGATATTTCTCCCGGCAATCTTGATTCCAGCTTGTGTTTCTTCCAG
>SJYC01061332.1:0-20678 GCA_006408675.1 Madoqua kirkii
ACTCTCCTCTTTCAGTTTCATCAAGAGGCTTTTTAGTTCTTCTTCACTTTCTGCCATAAGGGTGGTGTCATCTGCATATCTGAGATTAGTTTAATCATTTATTCAGCAGTGGTACATGGCCTTCTACCATGTACCAGACACTATTCTGGGCCCTGGAATTAGGTTTGCAAGTCTACCACTTTGTAAATGGAATATGTTATAAATCCATGTCCACATAAATAAGTAGTGAGAAGATAATGTAGGAAATACTGCTTTCTATAGAATTTTTCATAGTTGACAAAGCAAGTGAGACTGAAAATGGACCTTTGATATGTGAGAAGAGATGTTGGTTTATTGTATCCAAGGAAGATCTGCAAAGACAGAGAGAAGCAAAGGCAAGGAATGGTTTTCCAGGCTATTTGTTTCACTGACTTATTTCCATTTGTTAAAAGCTGCAAGTGAGATTGTTATCTAAAAATGTATCATGGTTAATGAAAAACAATCCAGTTTTTGAGTGAGAATCACAATTTCTGTATATTCAGGCTTTAAGAACTAATCTGGAGCAAAGGTTTCTGAATTTAGAAATGCCTAAAGGCAGAGCCAAATGAGATTAAACTTGTGACTGGGCAATGGATCAGCAATCTAGGGGGAGAATATATGTTGTGGTTTAAGGGTCATTGAGGTTTCCTGTGTTGAATAAAAAAGTCCTACCTTAGACCATGGTTACTTCCTGTAATTCCACTATTTGGAGATTCATTTCACTGAATGGTTAATGAAAAACAATCCAGTTTTTGAGTGAGAATCACAATTTCTGTATATTCAGGCTTTAAGAACTAATCTGGAGCAAAGGTTTCTGAATTTAGAAATGCCTAAAGGCAGAGCCAAATGAGATTAAACTTGTGACTGGGCAATGGATCAGCAATCTAGGGGGAGAATATATGTTGTGGTTTAAGGGTCATTGAGGTTTCCTGTGTTGAATAAAAAAGTCCTACCTTAGACCATGGTTACTTCCTGTAATTCCACTATTTGGAGATTCATTTCACTGAACCCAGGGTTTGTTCTCTATTAAAATATACCTACTCTCTGGCAGAGGTATGTATTCATTCCATGACAGGCAGAGTGGTGTCATAGAGAGAATGGTGGATTTAAAGTTGGGGAGTGGTTAATTAGGGTCTACTTCTTGTAGCATGTATGACCATGGAAAAGGCTCAGTACTTAACTCTTCACCAGTCTCTGTATATCATCCATGGAGATGGATAAAGGTAGACCTCTCAGGGTTTTTGATAGAATTGAATGAGGATCTCAGATGTAATTGTTCTTACTTCCATGACTATTCCAGGATAAAGTTAACCTAGCAAGATCTGAGTATAGACTGAGACAGGTCAAGAGATGCTCAGAGACTTCACAAACAGGAGGAAAGATTCTGAAAGGTATAGTGGATAGAGCTAGAAACAATCTCATAGCTTCTTTTCTCTGCCTGAAGATGATCAACAAGGGTGATGAATGTTAAAATTGAATTATATACTTGCGCTTTTTTATTAAACTGTCTTTGAGATCTTAGAACCTGAAAAAAGCTTTCTGGTCTTCAGTAATTTGCTGACCCTTTCCATGTGGTAGAAGACCAAGTCCCACGTGATATTGGAGCCTCATTAACCAATAGTCAAAGTTTCTGGTATTTACTACATTTAGGTAGCATAGTTGGTGAAGAATTTGCCTGCAGTGCAGGAGACCCCGGGTTTGATCCTTGAATTGGGAAGATACCCTGAAGCAGGTAATGGCAAACCACTCCAGTGTTCTTGCCTAGGAAACACCATGGACAGAGGAGCCTGGCAGGCTATAGTCCATGGGTCTAAGAGCTGGACATGACTTAGCCACTAAATCACCACTAAGAAAGGTTCATCAAGCAGTTTACATTCTCACTTTAATTTTCCATTACTTTTTGTTTATCAGTTGTGGCTTTTTTTCTCTAACCTCCACATGTTTGCTTTAATACAGTCGTTCAGTTTTAGAGTTGGACACCACTAGGTCACTTTGAAGTGTTATCACTTAGTATTATGCTTGCTGTACCACTCCTTAGGCAAGTGGGAGAGAGCTGATAACACAGAAAAACAATTCAGAGGCAAATAACAAACTTTACAAGGAAAATAAAGAAAGAAAAAAGATGGACCAGATTTGGAAGAGTAGAGAAAAAGGCCTGTTTGAGAGAGTGTCAGTGACTGAAATACTTAAAAATCTTCTGACAGAATCGAAGCTTTACAGCAGATTAAACAACGTGAAAGAAAAAAACTGCCATGATATTGAGTGATAAAAATTGGCCAGGTACCTTGAGTTACTGCCATTATTTGATTATTAAAAAATCTTTTTCTAACAGAGGATGCAGTGGATTTATTGTCTCCTGAATGGTGCTGTTATTCAGAGTTGAGAATTATGTGCAGCTATGTCTTAAGATTCATCTCCTCTTCACCCCACTTTTATTTCCACAAAAGAGAAGAGAAAGAAATCGTGGCAAGTGTGATTGTATGAAACAAACAATAGCATGATTTTAATCCTTTTTTGCAGTCTACCTGCTACTTCTTCTCAGTCACCTCCAAGGGACACCCTCCCTTTGTAAGTGCAAAGTCACCACCATATGAGGCCACAAGCTGTGGCTGAAGCTGTGTCACTTCTCACACTTGTGTACAAAATTCAGCCTCATCCTGATTCTTCCGAGGACCTAGTTTTCTTCCTGAAGATCCCCTTCTAAACGCTAATAGAAAATTTGTCTTATTTAAGGGATAAAAGTCATTGTATAGGTTATTTTGATAGCTTCATTATTGCAATCATATTATAATTTTACACGTAAAGAACATCATTCACATATGAAGCCAAGTACATGGGAATTTTCCTCCCCTCCTAAGTTAAAAAAAATTTATAAGCCATTTCAGGTATTATGATGGGAAATGACTAGGAAAATGTTCTATTTTTGGAGCTCTAATTTTTATATTTAAAGGCATTCCTGAGCTGTGCATGTTGGCAGATATATTAGTCATGTTATTTCTTGCTTTTAACACCTTTTATATTTTCAAAATGATAATATATTTATTTTTCATCACAAAAGTAAAATATGTTCATTTTTAGTAATGCAGAAAAAATGTAGCACATGAAAATCAAAATACCACTAATCTTATCTTAGAGATATTTTCTCAACAGTTTTTGGGTACATCACTGTTTACACATATGAAATTTATTTTAGAGCTGGAATCATACCATAACCATCTAATCTGCCCTTCTTAACTGAAAAACATATTATGAATATTTCCATGTTATTAAACATAAATATAAACATCATTTTAATGACTGCAAAATAGTTAATAATCTATAATTGGGCTTTTAAGTTGCCATCAAGTTTTTATCATAAAGACAAGAAATGAACATTTTTGTTTTTCTTTTGTGAAATTGCTTATTTCCTGATTATTGGTTTCTAATGGTGAAATATTCAAAAAGTTTGAACATTGTAAAGGGTTTTGTTTTGTATTGGCCAGGTAGCCTTCAAGAAAGCTTGTCCTGGTTGTTACTGTCATTATTGACACTGTCTTTTACATAAGACATTCACATCGCTGGAGGCTGGTCTTTTAAATTTTGCCAACTGAATAGATTACCATAAAATGGAGTACCTTTGAATAAATCTGAGTTGTCTGTTAGTCTAGAAACTGTATATTTCTTGGGCTTTTGTGTGTTTTTAAAAGAATGTTACCCTTAATCTTTTTTGGGGGAAGCATCACCATCTTTCTCTTCATTTTTTTTTTTTCCATTTGGTCTAGTGTTTCCTTTTAAAAGAAAGAGAAGTATTGTGTGATATGGAAAAAGATCTGAACTGTAAATCAGAAAACTTGATTTAATTTGGAGTCAGGTGAAGCATTGCCCTATTAAGGCTGTGTCTGTGAGTGTCTCCTCTCTTGTGCATTTTTTCATCTGTTTAAGAGTTTGAACCTGATGCTTTTTGAATTTCCTTTCACCTCTGGGAGCATTTTGAGCAGGCGCTTTCTCTCTCTATCGGTAGTGTTGGTGGGATTTCGAATATTGAAGGCTTAATTTCAGTGTAGCTGTAAAATGTTAACTGCCTCCACTTTCCTTGAAAGGTTTTGTAGTTTATGCTTAAGAGACCCCTGTAATGTGGGCCATTTTTATGGAAACTTAATAAAGGACATAAGCTACACAGATGTTTTAACGTGTTCTAACTGGTGATTTCCAGAAATTAGTAACAGAGGGCTGGCTGTGCCTTATATATGGATTAGTTTGAGATTACAGGGGAAGAAAGAATAGAGGGAGGCCCTGCCAAGAAAGGGTAGATAAGAAACACTTTAATCCCCAACCCTGAAATTAGAGTGGGAGTTTGATATGCTTGCAGTAGATATGCCAGGGCTATATGTTTATTTTTATGGTTCTTCTGTAAAATGGACTTTCCACTTTGATTAAGACTTCAAGGGAAAGGAGAGAGGTTTGTGTTCAGTAGCACTTAATTATTTTAATATGGAACAGAGGGTTAATTATAATTACAGGATCTGTTCTGAGAGTTTTACTGAGTAAGAGTTGTGTAGTTAAAAATACTCAGAGCTATCACTCTCAAGCCAAAACATTCCTATGGTAGAAACTCTTCCTGCCTTTCCCAGGCTGTCTACAAAGTGGTCCAGTGATATGTGACATTGACGCATCTGTGTAAGGCATGTGATGGAAAGCCTGGATTCAGCCTCTCCTTGCATCCCAGGAAGCTGACTGGACACTGTGTGCACTGTCAGCTCTCACGGTGAGACCAGTTCTATGAGTGCTTGTTAGAAAGAGGACTCATGAGAGGTGCAGTCATGCTCAAACAAAGCCCCTTGAACATCTGTAACTTCTCTTCGCAAAGAGATGGCAGTGTTTGGAAGATGCTGTTGTCCTATCAGTACCCACTAATTTTCTTGTCAGACTTTTGGAGAAGAAGAGCTTTTGTTCTCTCCTCCACTTTTGTATACAGAGAAGTTTGTGCAGGAGGAAAATGATTGACGTGTGCTCGGTGCAGCCACGTGTCTGCGAAAGTTGGGCTCGGGACCCGTTGTTCTTGCTCTCTGCTGGGGACACAAGCCCTAACCACAGTCATGAGGTGTTGTTCCACCATTGCCTGTTTCACACAGATTCTGTGATAGTTTCTCCTGCGCCCCATTTTGGACAAAGGAGTATCAACCTGCGGTGTGACATTACAGGAGGATGCCACCAGGCTACATTTATGTCCTACTGCTGACATGTTGATTTGTGGGAAAGAGGACTTCTTGTTTTTCGTTAGAGTAAAACATGTCCTTCGCAAACACACCCATGGAGCAATTTCTATGAAGCACATTCATCCTCTCTAGTTAGAACCATTCTAGAAAATAAAACAGTGAATAGAAATTTGGGGGAAAGATTTTTCTAAGATTATTTTATTTTATTATATTTTATTGAGACATAGTTGTCATACAATATTGGTTTCAGGTTTACAACATTATGAATTGGCATTTATATACTTTATGAGTTGACAACCATGTAAAGTCTAGTAACTGTCACTATATAGAGTTATTAGCATATTATTATTGATGGTATTCCCTGTGCTATCATTACATTATGTGGTTTATTTATTTCAGAATAGAATTTTATCCTCTTAATCCCTTTCATCTGCATCGCCCACCCCTTCATCTCTCCCCTGCTCTGGCGACCACTATTTTCTCTGTGTCTTTCCGTCAGGTTCTGTTTTGTTTGTTCATTTTGTTTGTGGATTCCACAAGTGAAATTTATTTTGTAGATTCCATAAATGACATCATTTGGTATTTGTGTTTCTGTCTGACTTATTTCACCTAGTGTAATACTCTTTAGATCCATCCATATTGTTACAAAAGGCAAGATTTCAGTCCTTTTTTATGGCAAAGTAATACTTCACTTTATATATATGTAGGTATGTGTGTGTATGTATATATATGTTATATATCACATTTTCTTTGTCCATTCATCTGTCAGTGCAAACTTGGGTTGCTTTTATACCTTGGCTATTGTAAATAATGCTGCAGTGAATATAGGGGTGCATATACTATTTTGAATTAGTGTTTTGTTTTCTTTGTCCAAGAATCTAGAAATGGAATTGCTGGGCTGTGTGACTGTTCTCTTTTTAATCTTTTGAGGAACCTCCATACCATTTCTATAGCTGCTTCAATTTACATTCCCACCAACAGTATACCGCTGCTGCTGCTGCTGCTGAGTCACTTCAGTCGTGTCTGACTCTGTGCGACCCCAGAGACACGGCAGCCCACCAGGCTCCCCCATCCCTGGGATTATCCAGGCAAGAACACTGGAGTGGGTTGCCATTTCCTTCTCCAATGCATGAAAGTGAAAAGGGAAAGTGAAGTCGCTCAGTTGTGTCCGACTCTTAGTGACCCCATGGACTGCAGCCCACCAGGCTCCTCCGTCCATGGGATTCTCTAGGCAAGAACACTGAAATGGGGTGCCATTTCCTTCTCCAAGGGTTCCCTTTTGGCCGCATCCTCACTAACACTTGCTAATTTGCTGTCTTTTTGATAGTAACATTCTGATAGGTGTGATGTCTCTTTGTGGTTTTGGTTTGCATGTCCCTGATGATTAGTGATGTTGAACACCTTTTTAGGTGTCTGTTGGCCATCTATATGTCTTCTTGGAAAAACCTCCATTCCGATCTGCCCACTTAAAAATTAAACTTTTTGAATTTTTTTTGACATTGAGATATGTGAGTTCTTTAGTACTTTAGATGTTGCTACTGCTACTGCTGCTAAGTCACTTCAGTCGTGTCCAACTCTGTGCGACCCCATAGACAGTACACCAGGCTCCCCCGTCCCTGGGATTCTCCAGGCAAGAACACTGGAGTGGGTTGCCATTTCCTTCTCCAGTGCATGAAAGTGAAAAGTGAAAGTGAAGTTGCTCAGTCATGTCCAACCCTCAGCGACCCCATGGACTACAGCCTACCAAGCTCCTCCATCCAGGGATTTTCCAGGCAGGAGTACTGGAGTGGAGTGCCATTGCCTTCTCCACTTTAGATGTTAACCCCTATTAAATATATTATTTTCAAATATCTTTTCCCATTCATTAGGTTGTCTTTTTGTTTTGTTGATGGTTTCTTTTACTGTGCAAAAGCTTTTAATTTTAATGTAGTTCCATTTGTTTATTTTTGCTTTTGTTGCCTTTGCCTGAGGAGACAGATCTGAAAAAAATATCGCTGAGACTGAAGTCAGAGAGTATATTGCCTATGTTTTTTCCATGAGTTTTATGGCTTTAGGTCTTACATTTACGTCTTTAACCCATTTGAGTTTATTTTTGTGAATAGTGTGAGGAGGTAGTTTAAAGCTAGTAGAAATTTTAGGGTTTTTTTTTCTCGTAGAAAAACTAAGATATTAAACTTTCTAGAAAATTCTGGTCAGGTTATACTTTAAAATGAATAATACAATATGTGGTAAAGGCTTTAGTTGGATCTAAACAGGAAGAATAAAGCTCCCTTCTTAGAAAAGACTAAGGTATAATTTTATACTTTAACCTTTCTTTCACTGGATTAATTAGTATTCAAATAACCTGATGTGGGCAAAGGTATTATCTTTTTTTTTTTAACTTTGTCTTATAAGGAACTTACAGAAGGATTTGGGAGAACAGATTAAGGAAATCAATAATGACATGATGCTAAATTTTATATAGTCTCTTCAAGATTTATTCATATCATTTATATTTCTGGCACACTTCCTATGAAAGAGTACATGAAATTTTCTAATCTTTTAAACAATTGGAAAGCACAATTTATTGTGTTACTCATAGAAGAATGTGATTAATATGAATTCACTCTCAACCAGGATTGAAAAAAATTTACAAGACAGTTCTTCCTCTCCAAAGATGTAATTAATAGTGGAATATTTCTAACTCTCTTTAATGCCAATAGCACTATACCCTGTATCTTTACCTTCACAGAAAGTGGGAAGTTGGAAATTGAAAAATAATATATTGATTTGAGGATAACATCCATAAAATTAGAGTTTAAAAATTTAGTTAAATAACTTAGTAAAAAAATAAGTTAAAAAAATTTCACTTTGTGGTCTTGTGACTGAATTTTGGTTTTGCTTTGTTTTTATTTCAGAGATGATTGTTGACCATCAGATTGAGACAGGCCTATTGAAACCTGACCTTAAGGATAAGGTGACCTATACTTTGCTCCGGAAGCACCGGCATCAAACCAAGAAATCCAACCTTCGATCCCTGGCTGACATTGGGAAGACCGTCTCCAGCGCAAGTAGGATGTTTACCAACCCTGATAATGGTAATGCAGGGGCCGCCTGGCTGCTGCTTTTCCGTACCTGCCTTACTCACTTCACTCCACCTCTTGTCACCTTTTTAAAAAAAATCTCTCTTTTTATTTCTTCTTTTCTCCACTCATATGCCACAACCATTTCATAATGACATGTTTTAACCAGCTGGGCAGATTTGCAGTCTTGTTGGAAAGGTTTCAGCAATTACTATAGGCTGCAAATGCCAAGATGCCATGGTTGCTCCATATACCTCTATTCTGATTGACTGAGAGGGTTTGGTAATAATGCAGTGATGAAACAACTGAATGTTTCCAATGAATCAGCATGCCTGTAGATTATTGAGTACATCAAGGAATATGCTTTTGACATGGTGGTTTGTCAGAATTAGGAGGATAGACTAAGCTTTGATAGGTACTCTGAAATCTCGCGTTATGAAGTGTTTGCTTGATATATGAGATGGTGTCCAGCCTATAAATGGTCATTCATCAAAATAAGGTTCAATATTATTTTTACTGCTTAAAAAACCAATCTGCTCTTTTGCTCTTGATAGATGTGAGAATAGTTATTCAGGTAGGCTATTAGCCCCATACGTAACAATAGGAAAGGCACTATGTTTTATTTATACTCTTTTACATTTACCAGAATTTCTTGAGAAGTGTCTGTCTTCTGTATTATTGTCTTTGTTTTGAATACATTTCATAATGGGATGTAGGCTGAGAAGGGAGAAGTTATTCTCATGAGGTATGGAAAATTAAGGTGTAAAGACTTGCTAAGCATTGGACTGGTCAAACTAGGCCTCTTCCATCCCATCCCCAGTCTTTTTGGTGTTAAGAGAAATGAGTAGATAAGGGAACTTTTAATTTGCTGTTCTAAGCTGCACTTTCAGAATAATATAAAACATGTTGTCATAGAAAAGATGGACTAAGTGAAGTATATAAACTGAATTTTAACTCAGTTCACTCTATTTCTGGAAATTGAGTTTTCTTACTTAATTTTAAAATTAATGGCTTTCTGGGAGAGAGCTTACTATTAGCAAACTTTGCTATATTTTGGAATCATTCCACATAATTTTTTAAAATGAGTGTTTAGTAAGTAAGCAGAATCAGATGAAAAGTTCAATTCTGTTGAGTGACTTTTATAGTTATGTAATTGCTGCTGTGTTTCTCTTTTTGAAGCGCAACAGGTTATAAATAATTAAAATAAGAATGCTCTTTGAAGAGCATTTACACAAGGAAGAATCTAATCTAGAACATTCCTATGACAATTTGATGGTTCTATCGCATCTGGAATATTGCTGCTGACAGAAAATGTTTTGATTTCTCTGCATCTCCCATTTTATTTATTTTTTAAATTGCATTTTGAATAGTTTAATGGCTGGAAATGTTATGTGATAAACAGTTTGTTGAAACTGATGTCACAAATAATTTAAAAAACAAATCATTTAAAAAATTATGGCATTTAAAGTACAAGTCTATTTTTTAGTATCTTATTTGTTAACCTCTGTCTCACATAAAATGAAATTTTATGATTTGGAGATTTATTTTTTATCACTAAGTCAGTGGTAGTTAAAGAAGCAAGCGTTGTTTTCAAATGTTGCTATATTTGCAATGAGAAGAGGAATGAGTATGGCAGAGCAAGAGTTCCTTCACCACCAGTGTGGTATGAGCTTAATTTTCCTGGACGTGTAGGTAGAGTAAAAGTTAGGAAGAGTTGGGTCTTTGTGGCAGTATCTTGTGCTTTGGTGAAGGTGAAGGTGAAGTCACTCAGTCGTGTCTGACTCTTTGCGACCTCGTGGACTGTAACCTACTAGGCTTCTCCGTCCATGGGATTCTCCAGGCAAGAGTACTGGAGTAGGGTGCCATTTCTACTTTTTATTTTACTATAGGCTGCGCTATAAAATAGTGTGTACTGTTACCTCTTCCCAAATCTGCATTCAGGGACTTTATACTGGAAGCTTGCAGTCAGTCCTGATGGCAGTGTAAACACCATAGACATCAGCAAATACTGAAAATCAGGACTTGATATATTGTTTTGACAGTTACTTACGACTTTAGAAAGAGTTAGAGAAAATGCTAATAATGCAGGTTAAGCTTACCTGTGTAGTATCTATAGCGGATATATTAGCTTGGGCTCCTATAATATGTTACCAAAGCTTGCTTTATAAATGCTCAAAGAACAAGCATTTATTTCTCAGTTCTGGAAGCTGGGAAATCCAAGATCAAGAAGCCACAAATGTGGTTCTTGGTGAGGGTCCACTTTGGCTTGTAGATGGTCACCTTCTCATTCTATCTTCAGGTGGAGGAGAAAAATCGATCATTTTTCTCCTATTTCTTTTTATAAGGATGCTCTTTTGGGAGCCAAAGTTTATATGCTGAAATCCTAACCCCCAAAGTAATGGTATTAGGAGGAGGGGCGTTCAGGGCAGAGTCTTCATAAATGGAATTAGCACCCTTTACATCGAGGGTTAGGATTTCAGCATATGAATTTTGGGAGAATGAAAGCATTCAGTCCATAACAACTGTTAGAACGTGAATTGTATAAGGAATTGAGGAAATATTCTTTCAGTATTAAAAAACTATTATTCAGTTTAATGAAGGAATCACCCACGTCATTGACGATTGACTCAATACATTTTCATTGCTTCACTTTTGTCTTACTCGATAGCATGTATGGTAATGGATGTTCAACATGGGTGTTAGGCTTATGCTTATTTGCCAGTTGCAACCATAAGTCAGCTGCTGATAGAAGAGTTTGGTAAAAATCAACAAAAGCATTGTATGAGAATCAACTGGCTGTATGCAGTTTATAATAGAATACTGTACATTTATTATTTGTATGTATGCTGCTGCTGCTAAGTTGCTTCAGTCGTTTCCGACTCTGTGCGACCCCACAGATGGCAGCCCATTGGGCTCCACCATCCCTGGGATTCTCCAGGCAAGAACACTGGAGTGGGTTGTGTTTATGCTATACATCTTTAAATCAGTAAAATTTACCAGTCACACCCATTTGTGCTTTTGCACACACACACACACACACACACACACACACACACACACAATGCCCAAGTTTCTTCACCAGAGAGCTGCTTCTCAAACATTTACCAAAACACCCACTACCAGCCCACCATTGTCTATCCATGGCTAAATATTTTAGGATCCTGATGTGGCTTTGGATTCAAGATGACTGAATGATTTTAAAAAGAAATGAAAAACGTTTTTATTTGTAATTGTAAATTGGGGAAGAATCAGGTTTACAGTATCTTAATTATCATGAAATTTCCACTTATCTAAGACAACTGTGAATTCTGGTGGATATATCTGCCAGGTATGAAATTTGAGACAAGTGCCATATTTTATATATTGAGGCAAGCTCAATTTATTAATGGAGGCATTTCTATCAAGTTAATGTCACAGAAAGAAAATTAATGAGGTTTTCCTTCCCTCTGGTGTTAGATTTTCCTTTACTTACTCTTTTTCTTTCTATTATTTTAGGCTGAACCATATACAGTTGCCATTTTTGTAGGTAAAATATAGTTGACTACCAACAGTTTCATATGGTTCTATTTAATAGTTTGGTCAGAGATACTTAGGTAATAATTCTGTATTATTTTAGTTTACTATGACAGAATAACATTGAGGCCAAAGAATGTTCCTTCAGTTCAGTTCAGTTCAGTTCAGTTGCCCAGTGGTGTCCGACTCTTTGCGACCCCATGAATCGCAGCACGCCAGGCCTCCCTGCCCATCACCATCTCCCGGAGTTCACTCAGACTCACGTCCATCGAGTTCGTGATGCCATCCAGCCATCTCATCCTCTGTCGTCCCCTTCTTCTCCTGCCCCTAATCCCTCCCAACATCAGAGTCTTTTCCAATGAGTCACTCTTTGCATGAGGTGGCCAAAGTACTGGAGTTTCAGCTTTAGCATCCTTCCCTCCAAAGAAATCCCAGGGCTGATCTCCTCTAGAATGGACTGGTTGGATCTTGCAGTCCAAGGGACTGTCAAGAGTCTTCTCCAACACCACAGTTCAAAAGCATCAATTCTTCGGTGCTCAGCCTTCTTCACAGTCCAACTCTCACATCCATACATGACCACTGGAAAAACCAGAGCCTTGACTAGATGGACTTTTGTTGGCAAAGTAAAGTTTCTGCTTTTGAATATGATATCTAGGTTGGTCATAACTTTTCTTCCAAGGAGTAAGTGTCTCAATTTCATGGCTGCAGTTACCATCCGCAGTGATTTTGGAGCCCCCAAAATAAAGCCTGACACTGTTTCCACTGTTTCCCCATCTATTTCCCATGAAGTGATGGGACCAGATGCCATGATCTTAGTTTTCTGAATGTTGAGCTTTAAGCCAACATTTTCACTTTCCACTTTCACTTTCACCAAGAGGTTTTTAGTTCTTCTTCACTTTCTGCCATAAGGGTCATGTCATCTGCATACCTGAGCTTATTAATATGCCTCCCGGCAATCTTGATTCCAGCTTGTGCTTCCTCCAGCCCAGCGTTTCTCATGATATACTCTGCATAGAAGTTAAATAAGCAGGGTGACAATATACAGCCTTGACGTACTCCTTTTCCTATTTGGAACCAGTCTGTTGTTCCTTGTCCAGTTCTAACTGTTGCTACCTGACCTGCATATAGGTTTCTCAAGGGGCAGGTCAGGTAGTCTGGTATTCCCATCTCTTGAAGAATTTTCCACAGTTTATTGTGATCCATACAGTCAAAGGCTTTGACATAGTCAATAAAGCAGAAATAGATGTTTTTCTGGAACTCTCATGCTTTATCCATGATCCAGCAGATGTGTAATTTGATCTCTGGTTCCTCTGCCTTTTCTAAAACCGCTTGAACATCTGGAAGTTCATGATTCATGTATTGCTGAAGCCTGGCTTGGAGAATTTTGAGCATTACTTTACTATCCTTTTCCTATTTGGAATCAGTCTTTTGTTCCATGTCCAGTTCTAACTGTTGCTTCCTTACCTGCATATAGGTTTCTCAAGCGGCAGGTCAGATGGTGTGGTATTCCCATCTCTTTCAGAGAAGAGCAAATCAAAACCACTATGGAATAACATTTCACATCCATGTTGACAGCTACTATCAAGAAAAAGAAGAAAAAATCACTAGTGTTGTCTGTTGGCAAGGATATAGAATAACTGAAACCCTGCTGCTGGTCTGGTCAGTTCAGTCAGTCGCTCAGTCGTGTCCAACTCTTTGCCACCCCATGGGCTGCAGCACATAGGCCTCCCTGTCCATCACCAGCTCCTGAAGCTCGCTCAGACTCATGTCCATCGAGTCAGTGATGCCATCCAGCCATCTCATCCTCTGTCATCCCCTTCTCCTCCTGCCTTCAAGGCAGGAGCAGGTAGAAGTGCAAAATGATGCAAATGCTGTGAAAAAAAGCACAAAATTAAACAGATAATTACCATGTGACCCAGCAATTCTGCTTTTGGGTAGATATCCAAAAGACCTGAAAGCAGAGTCTCAAAAAGATATTGTACACTCATGCCCATTGTACACTCATGCCCATAGTAGCATTACTTACAACAGCGGTAATGTGGTAGCAACTAAAGTGCCTATTGATGGATGAATGGATAATCAAAATTTGGTGTATCTATACAATGGAATATTTTCAGCCTTAAAAATAAATTCTAGCATACATTACAACATGAATGAAACTTGAGGATATTATATTTAGTGAAATATAGTCACAAAAAGACAAATATGGCATGATTCTACTTATATGCATGTGTGCCTGCTAAGTCGTTTCAGTCCTGTCTGAGTCTTTGCAACCCTATGGACTGCAGCCTGCCAACTCCTCTGTGTATGGGATTCCCCAGGCAAGAAGTGGAGTGGGCTGCCCTGCCCTCTTCCAGGGGATCCCCCCGATCCAGGGATCAAATCCATGGCTCTTATGTCTCCTGCACTGGCAGGCAGGTTCTTTGCCTCTGTAACACCTGGGAAGCCCTTCTACTTACGTATGACTAGTTATATCCAGAGACAGAAAGTGGAATGGTGGTTGGCATGTGTTGAGATGGGAGGGGATTGGGTAGTTACTACTTAAGCAGTATAGTTTTGGTATTGAAAGATGAGCTTTGGAGATAGGTGGCCATGGTTGCACAATATAAATGTACATAATACCACTCACTGAACTGTATACTTAAAAATGGTCAAGATTTTACGTTATGTTACATACATCTTATCACACTAAAAATATGTTATTAACGAAAAAAAGCAATGAAGGAGAAAGGGACAATTTTTAAGCAAAGCATGAGATGATTTTTTTTCTATATTGTAGGAACATCATTTTGTCAGCAGAATGGAGAACAGATTGAAAGAAAGTAAAACAAAAAACGTTGCGAGAAAGCATAAATAAAGACTGAGCTAGGACTGTGTTTTTGTGAGAGAGGAGAGTAACACTCAAGGGGTTTTGTGTGAGATAAATGCTAGGGCGTGCTGAGCAATTGGAGAAGTGATGTACTAGGAGAGGTGGATGGAAATTCTTAGAGTCTGGTCTGGTAACTTTCCCAGTGGGGAGAAGACAGGAAAGGGAGCCAATGAGGAGGATGTGGAGTCCACGGGTTGAGCTGAGTGTGATGATGCATCATCCACATGAAGCTCTCTGCTCAGCACCAAGCATGGACATTTAAGTCTCCTGTCCAGAAATGTCTCGGCTTGAAGAGGAGCGTTCCGACACTGTTGGTAGAAATGTGAATTGATGCGGCCGCTATGGAGAACTGCGTGAAGGTTCCTTAAAAAACTAAAAATAGAGCTACGATATGACCCTTCAGTCCAACTCCTGAGCAACATCTGGGCAAATTCTAATTCAAACATATACATGCACCTCTACGTTAAAAGCATCACTGTTTACAATATCCAGACAGAAGCAACCGAAGTGCCCATCAAGAAGTGAGTGGATAAAAAAGATACTGTACATACACACGATTGAATATCATGCAGTTATAAAAAAGAGTAAAATAATGCCATTTGCAACATGGATGCAGCTAGAGATTATCACACTAAATGAAGTAAGTCGAACAAAAATATTATATGATATCACATATATGTAGAGTCTAAAAAGATAATACAAATGAACTGATAAGACAGAAACAGACTCATAGATAAAGAAAACAAATTTATGGTTACCCAAGAGGAAAGGGTCAGCTCTCACATTTGTACATGACTACTGGAGAAACCATAACTTTGACTATATGGACCTTTGTTGGCAAGGTATGTTTTTGCTTTTAAATATACTGCCTACTTTTGTCATAGCTTTTCATCCAAGAAGCAAGCACCTTTTAATTTCATGGCCGTGGTCCCTGTCCACAGTGATTTTGGAGTCTAAGAAAATAAAGTCTGTCACTGTTTCCACTTTTTCTCCATCTATTTGCCATGAAGTGATGTGAGCAGAGGCCATGATCTTAGTTTTTTGAATGTTGCTTTAAGCCAGCTTCTTCAGTCTCCTCTTTTACCATCATCAAGAGGTTCTTCAGTTCCTCTTCACTTTCTGCCATTAGAGTGGTATCATCTGAAGATCTGAGGTTGTTGATGATTCTCCTGGCAATTTTGATTCCAGCTTGTGATTTATCCAGCCTGGCATTTCACATGATGTACCCTGCACAGAAGTTAAATAAGCAGGATGACAGTATACAGCCTTGGCATACTCCTTTCCCAATTTGGAACCAGTCCATTATCCCATGTCTGGTCCTAACTGTTTCATCTTGGCCTGCATACAGGTTTCTCAGGAGGTAGGTAAGATGGTCTGGTATTCCCATCTCTTGAAAAGTTTTCCACAGTTTGTTGTGGTCCACACAGTCAAAGGCTTTAGTGCTTTTGCAGAGGTAGATGTTTTTCTGGCACTCCCTTGCTTTCTCCATGATCCAGCAAATGTTGGTAATCTGTTTTCTTATTCCTCTGCCTTTTCTTTTTTTTAATTTTATTATTATTGTTATTATTTTTACTTTACAATACTGTATTGGTTTTACCATATATTGACATGAATCCATAATGGGTGTACATGAGTTCCCAATCCTGAACCCTCCTGCCACCACCCTCTCTGCCTTTTCTAAATCCCACTTACACATTCAGTTCTCTAGTCGTGTACTGTTGAAGCCTAGCTTCAAGGGTTTTGTGTATTACCTTGCAAACATGTGAAATTGAAAAACGCTTACTCCTTGCAAGAAAAGTTATGACCAACCTAGATAGCATATTCAAAAGCAGAGACATTACTTTGCCAACAAATGTCCATCTAGTCAAGGCTATGGTTTTTCCTGTGGTCATGTATGGATGTGAGAGTTGGACTGTGAGAGTTCAAGGCTGAGCACCGAAGAATTTATGCTTTTGAACTGTGGTGTTGGAGAAGACTCTTGAGAGTCTCTTGGACTGCAAGGGGATTCATCCAGTCCATTCTGAAGGAGATCTGCCTTGGAATTTCTTTGGAAGGAATGATGCTAAAGCTGAAACTCCTCCAGTACTTTGGCCACCTCATGCGAAGAGTTGACTCATTGGAAAAGACTTTGATGCTGGGAGGGATTGGGCGCAGGAGGAGAAGGGGATGACAGAGGATGAGATGGCTGGATGGCATCACTGACTCAATGGACGTGAGTCTGAGTGAACTCTGGGAGTTGGTGATGGACAGGGAGGCCTGGCATGCGGCAATTCATGGAGTAGCAAAGAGTTGGACACGACTGAGCGACTGAACTGAACTGTATGAACTCTGAACTTTGTCATTGCCTTTCTCTGGGGTTAAAAAGAAAACCGATCTTTTCCAGTCCTGTGGCCACTGCTGAGATTTCCAAATTTGCTGGCATATTAGTATAGCACTTCGACAGTATCATCTTTTAGGATTTAAATAGCCCAGCTGGATTTTCATCACCTCCACTAGGTTTTTTCATAGTAATGCTTCATATGGCCTTCTTGACTTCACACTCCAGGATGTCTGGCTCTAGGTGAGTGACCACACCATCATGGTTATCTGGGTCATTAAGACCTTTTTGTACAGTTCTTCTATCTATTCTTGCCACCTTTTCTTAATCTTTTTTGCTTCTGTTCGGTCCATACAATTTCTGTCCTTTTTTATGCCCATCTTTGCATGAAATGTTCCCTTGGTATCTTTAATTTTCTTGAAGAGATCTCTAGTCTCTCCTGTTCTGTTATTTTCCTCTGTTTCTTTGTATTGTTCACTGAGGAAGGCTTTCTTATCTCTCCTTGCCATTCTTTGGAACTCTGAATTCAGATGTTTATATCTTTGCTTTCCTCCTTTGTTTTTTGCTTATTTTCTTTTTTCAGCTAAATGTAAGGCCTCCTCAGAAAACCACTTTTGATGCTTTTGAGTTGTGGTGCTGGAAAAGACTCTTGAGAGTTATGTTCTGTTATTCTCCTCTGTTTCTTTGTATTGTTCACTGAGGAAGGCTTTCTTATCTCTCCTTGCCATTCTTTGGAACTCTGAATTCAGATGTTTATATCTTTCCTTTCCTCCTTTGTTTTTTGCTTATTTTCTTTTTTCAGCTAAATGTAAGGCCTCCTCAGAAAACCACTTTTGATGCTTTTGAGTTGTGGTGCTGGAAAAGACTCTTGAGAGTTCCTTGGACAGCAAAGAGATCAAGTCAGTCAATCCTAAATAAAATCAGTCCTGAATACTCTTTGGAAGGACTGATGCTGAAGCTCCATTATTTGGTCACCTGGTATGAACAGCTGACTCATTGGAAAAGACCCCATTGCTGGGAAAGGTATAGGGCAGAAGAAGAAGAGGGTGACATAGAATGAGATGGTTGGATGGCATCATTGACTCGACAGACATGAGTTTGTGCAGGCTCCAGGAGATAGTGAAGGACAGGGCACCCTTACATGCTATAGTCTATGGGGTCTCAAAGAGTTGGACATGACTTAGCAACTGAAGAAAAACAAAGGGGAAATGTGGGAGAAGGAATAAACTAAGAGTTTGGCATTAACAGATACACATTGCTATATATGAAATAACAGGGACCTACTTTATAGCACAGGGGACTATATTCAATATCTTGTCATAACCTATAATGGACAAGAACATGAAAAAAGTATATATTGTTTTAATATAAATTTATATTTTGCTGTACACATGAAACTAACACAATATTGTAAATCATCTATATTTCAATTTTTTAAAGTTTCACCTTGAAATGAATACTTGAAAATTTTGAACATACAGATGGTAAACATCTGAACATGAGAGAAAGAGCCCACGGAGTTTCAGTGACTTACCTTAGGTGGTCTGGAGAAACCAGAAGGATGATGGCATCTCTTGTATATATATATACATATATATATACATATACAAACTATATATATATATATATATATATATAGTAAAACTTTTCTTATATATTCACTTGAATTAAATTTTTGACATGATTTGTTTTGTCATTAGACTAATCCCTTTCTAAAAATTATTTTTGGTATACCAAATCAATAAGTTACAGTGATTTTGAGTGAAAAAACAAATCTTCTAAAGGGGCAAGAGTTATAACCTCAATTTTCCGAAGAAAATATTCTATTAACCTCTGCGGATAGCACATGTTTAGGAATAGAGCAACGATTACCCCACACATACCCTTAGGAAACACAGGCATGGATAATTTTCCTAACCCTGTCTAGAATTTAATAGCTATAACCTTCAATTATTGGAAAATTCTAATTCTATTAAACAGGTTAGAACTCGTAGAATCTCAGCTGTATCTGTGACGAAGCATTGGACAACTTTGGAGGAAGAGTTACTGTGGGAGACTTTTCCCAACTAAACCTTTGTGTGCTAGATTTCCCAGCAAGCTTTGCTGTGTTTCTCTCAGCAGAAACTCTCATGTTATAAGCTGTCAGCAAATGCTCATGGATGATGATAATTTTGAAAAGTCATTAGACTAATCCCTTTCTAAAAATTATTTTTGGTATACCAAATCAATAAGTTACAGTGATTTTGAGTGAAAAAACAAATCTTCTAAAGGGGCAAGAGTTATAACCTCAATTTTCCGAAGAAAATATTCTATTAACCTCTGCGGATAGCACATGTTTAGGAATAGAGCAACGATTACCCCACACATACCCTTAGGAAACACAGGCATGGATAATTTTCCTAACCCTGTCTAGAATTTAATAGCTATAACCTTCAATTATTGGAAAATTCTAATTCTATTAAACAGGTTAGAACTCGTAGAATCTCAGCTGTATCTGTGACGAAGCATTGGACAACTTTGGAGGAAGAGTTACTGTGGGAGACTTTTCCCAACTAAACCTTTGTGTGCTAGATTTCCCAGCAAGCTTTGCTGTGTTTCTCTCAGCAGAAACTCTCATGTTATAAGCTGTCAGCAAATGCTCATGGATGATGATAATTTTGAAAAATATTTATTGTTGAACACTTTGGGATGGTAGTGGTTTTCTCGTTAGCATCAGTTCAGTTCAGTTCAGTTTAGTTGCTCAGTCATGTCCAACTCTTTGCAGTCCCAGGCCTCCCTGTCAATTACCAACTCCCATAGTTTACTCAGATTCATGTCCATTGAGTCGATGATGCCATCCAACCATCTCATCTTCTGTTGTCTCCTTCTCCTCCTGCCCTCAATCTTTCCCAGCATCAGGATCTCAAGCTGTGAAAAATATGATTCATGGGACATATTTCTTCCCAATATATGCAGTTATTTTGGTTAAGTTCAGAATTATCCCTTGGATCTCTAGATATCACTGAGAAGTCAGAATGATTCAGGTATATATAATAGAATATGTTCAAGAAATATTAATACATTTGGATTAATGTGTGTGTGTTAGTCACTCAGTCATGTCTGATTCAATACAACTCCATGGACTGTAGCCCACTAGGCTCCTCTGTTCATGGAATTCTCAAGGCAGTAATACTGGAGTGGCCTCTCCAGGGGATCTTCCTTACCCAGGGATTGAAACCAGGTCTCCTGCATTGCAGGCAGTTTCTTTACTGCCTGAACCACCTAGTTATTATAAAAGTTGGTCACTATTTTGAGCTATGCTTATGTATCTCTCACTTTGGGAAAAAGTGCCACTTTAGTCCACTGACTTAATTCTGTTTAAATACAGTATGAATAACATATTAATTTTGAGTTATGGTAGGTTATTAATATTATACAACTCAGCGGTAGAATAGTCAGATAAATTGTGATGCACTCAGCAAAGGAAGAAATTTCAGTTCACCTCTTGAGTAGGCTCCATTATCTTTGTATTACTATTCCCCATAAACAGTTATTTTAAAATTGCTTAGCATGTACAAAAATGATTTAACATAATTGGCTAAGTGATTATTTAAATTGGCCTGGTCTCATATTATTTTTTCTTAATAAATGATTTAAGTAAGATAAAATATTACTCATTCATTTTCAAAATATCTTCTGGGTGACAGTAAAACAAGAAATATTAA
>SJYC01061335.1:0-21779 GCA_006408675.1 Madoqua kirkii
AGAGTCAGACATGACTGAGCAACTGAACCGAATTGAACTGAAGCATACCCTGCATATTTCCTAAGTTAACTTGTCAACCACCACCTGTGATGCTATGGCAAAGGGAGGAAGATGTCCACAGGTGGCAGGGTTGCTCCTGTGCTCAGGATCAACCACAGACTCAAAAAAGAAGAGAACTTCTTGTCCTTGCTAGAATCCCTCAAACTCTAATGCTAATTTAGGTTAGTGATGGGGTATCTCAGTGTCATAATTTAGTGTCCTTCTGTCCCCTTAATTTATGAAATACTTCACTTATATTAACATGGTTGCTCAAGGATGCAGGACCAAGAGTTGTTATGCCTGGAGTCTGAGTCCCCAAAACTGAGAGAATAAGACATCCATGGCAAAGCAAAAGCATGAAGGGGTTTTATTTCTAGCTCGAGCTAGGGCTCCTGCCACATCCAATGCAGTGGAATGGAGCAAGAGCCCCGAGCCCAGACTTACAGCCATATTTATAGGTTTAGAACAAAGACAGAGAGTTAGCAAGGGCTGATTGGCTGCAGGGATTTCCTAGTATTTACTAATTGTCTAATCTTTATTGGCTGCAGGGGTTTCCTGGTATTTACTAATTGGCTAATCTTTATTGGCTGCAGGGGGATGTCTTTTACATCCTGATAAACTCAAACCAGGTTATGGGGAGTATGCTGATTAGACAAGTCCTGGCATCTGTGGGGATGACCTCACTGGGCAATGACTCAGCTTTTCCCGTGAGGCCTACCTTAGTCCCTGAAGCCTATCATGGCGTTTGTTAGGTCCCAACAGGAGTAAACACGTGAATGCAATTTTATCCATATTGGGAACAGCATACAGAACTATTAAATAGAATGGCGGGGGGTTGGGGGAGTAAAATGAGAACACTGGGCCTTGGAATCTCTATATCCCTATGTAGAGAGAGAGAGATACACAGAGAGATTAGTTACCCTCTATTTCCTATTTATTGTTCACTACTCTAGTCTCTGTCTCTGAAATAGCTCCGAATGGGCTTTGTTTTCTCCACTATCTGGCATCCCCTAGCAAGGCCACCATCCTCCACTGCCTACTTAGATTATCATAACATCTTCATGAGGGAACTTGTCTGTTCTAGTCTTGCCTTTTTTCTTTTTTATAGTGTTGCCTTTTTGCAATGCATCCCTCATGGCACAGTAAAAGAGACCTTAGTAAAAGTACAAATCTTATTATGTCATGTTAAAAATTCTGTACTGGGTTCCAGATGTACTTTAAGTAATGTGTGAGGCCTTCAGGCAAAGAGGAGGTGAAGGGCCTCATGCTTATCTTAAGCACCCTGCAGCCTCATCTTATCGCATCTTCTTGTCCCCTGTTTACCAGTTCATCCTCACTGCAGTGTGGGCTTCCCTCGTAGCTCAGTTGGTAAAGAATCTGCAATGAAAGAGACCTGAGTTCGATCCCTGGGTCAGTGTGATCTCCCAAGCCCCAAGTAGAGTCTTAGCATCCTCCTGCTTCATTCTTACCAGAAACTGGGCCTTGAGCTGAGCTAAGGGCCAGCAAAGCCACTGAGCGCAGGACCAGCAGCATCTTGGAGGAAGCTCTGGAGTTCTCAGCTCTGTGCTGGGAGGAATGAGGCAGCTTCCTTATAAAGGGGCCCAGAACAATGGTATCTTTGTATTTTATACTGTGCTGACCTCACCACCGGATAGATATGGTTAAAGTTGGGGCTTATCCTAGCAGTATGGAATGGGGAGAATGTTATCAGTGTATCTTTTCTAAAAGGTTCAACGTGTGATTTGGGCAAAACATTTGAGGAAGAATGTCCTGGCATTCAGCACAGATATTAGTACTGTTCTGTCATTGTTTGGCTTTCAGTCTTTTTGGTTAGACTGTTTCTCTGTCCTTCCAATGTGCTGTGCATGTGTATGTGTTTGTATGTGTGTTTGTTGGCAGTTTTCTTATAGTTTCAAGCGAAGCTGTCAATATCTCTGGTCATTATTATGGTTCAAACTTCATCATTCATGGTATTCATATACCTGTATACATGATATAAGCAAAACGTTTTTTTTTTTTTAATTTTATTTTTACTTTATTCTACTTTACAATACTGTATTGGTTTTGCCTTACATTGACCTGAATCAGCCACAGGTGTACATGAGTTCCCAATCCTGAAACCTCCTCCTACCTCCCACCCCATATCACCTCTCTGGATCATCCCTGTGCACCAGCCCCAAGCAGCCTGTATCCTTTATCGAAAATAGACTGGCGCTTCAGTTCTTACATGATAGTATACATGTTTCAATGCCATTCTCCCAAATCATCCCACCCTTTCCCTCTCCCTCAGAGGCCAAGAGTCCGTTCTATACATCTGTGTCTCTTTTGTTGTCTTACAAATGTGGAAAACCCATGTTTGGGAAAACATAGATGGCAGAAGTTTGACCTTCAGCCTGCTCAGGCCCCCCAACATCATCCATGTCTCTCTGGCTCTAGTAGGAAAGTTTTGGTGTTGTCCAACAAGGTGATGTAAGACTTTCTATTCTTTTAAAAAAATTATTTATTTTGGGCTATCCTGGGTCTTTGCTGCTGCATGGGGTTTCTCTAGTTGCAGTGAGCTGGGGTTCTTCCTTGCAGTGCATGGACTTCTCATTGTGTGGCTTTCCTTGCTGTGAAACACAGGCTCTAGGGCCCATGGGCCTCAGTAATTGCCGTGCATGGGCTTAGGCGCCCTGAGGATGTGGGATCTTCCCAGGGCAGGGATTGCACCTGTGTATCCTGCATTAGCTGGTGGATTCTTAACCACTGGATGACCAGGGAAGTAAAAACTTTCTTAGGAGTATGATATTTATTAAAAGCAAAGGTATGCACAGAAGCCACCGTGAAGTTTCTAGGACAGAATGATATGAATACACCTTTCCTTGAATGGATCAGTTATTTTATGTCTGTAACAGTCCTTCCATGCTGTTTACCTTTTCTAGAACTCTGTGAGATTCCATTTGGCTTCTTTCTGCTAGGAAATATTTTAACATGCTCTGTTCCCCACTGATAATTTCATAGCCACAAGTATGCAATCCAAGAAGATAGTCTGGTACTTTTTTCAAAAGCACAATTTCAATTCCTTGATTTTACATTTTCAGTCATTTTCCATGTTAGAAAACATTTTCTCAGATTATTAATCAATAGCAAATTTTGATAAGAATTTTCAGACACTCATTTTCTCTATTCTATTTATTTTTTATATTTTCTTTGCTAGATCAAATCTGTTTTTATTTTAACTTTGATACGTGTTCTTTTTTCTGCTAGGCACTTTGGGAGAATTTTATTTGACTGTAGTGAAGAACTGACTCCTTAGAAAAGACCCTGGTGCTGGGCAAGTTTGAAGGGAGGAGGCAAAGGCGATGACAGAAGATGAGATGGTTGGATGGCATCACTGACTCAATGTACATGAGTTTGAGCAAGCTCTTGGAGTTGGTGATGGACAGGAAAGCCTGATGTGCTGCAGTCCCTGGTGTCACAAAGAGATAGACAACTGAGCGACTGAACTGAATTGAACTGAATTAAGGTCTATTGGACAGGACTTAGTGACTAAAGAACAAGAACAAAATTGTGCCCTTCACTAGTTTTGTTGATGTTTATTTTAAAATTTCACAATAAGGCATTGTTTCCATACTTTTTTTAGGTACATGCATTCTTCTTTTCAGTCGCTGGACTTTTTCTATAATCTTAAGAGGTGAGTTGAGAAAGAATTCTTTTCACATGGAGATGTTTGTTTTAAAATTAGCAAACTGGTGGCTCAGCAGTGAAAAATCCACCACTCCAGTGCTCCTGCCTGGAAAATCCCATGGATGGAAGAGCCTGGAAGGCTGCAGTCCATGGGGGTCGCTGAGGGTTGGACACGACTGAGTGACTTCACTTTCACTTTTCACTTTCATGCATTGGAGAAGGAAATGGCAACTCACTCCAGTGTTCTTGCCTGCAGAATCCCAGGGATGGTGGAGCCTGGTGAGCTGCCGTCTATGGGGTTGCACAGAGTCGGACATGACTAAAGTGACTTAGCAGTGACTTAGCAAGGCAGGAGACACAGGTTCAATCCCTGGGTCGGGAAGATCCCTGGAGAAGGAAATAGCTACCCATTCCAGTATTATTGGCTGGGAAATCCCAGGGATAGAGGAGCCTGGCGAGCTACTGTCCATGTGGTCACAAAGAGTCAAACACAACTAAGAACAACAACAACACATGAAGTTTCTAATCTTATTCTTATCCCTGTCATACAAAGATGCTTGTATAGAATCTTTTTTTTTTCCTTTGGTTGCATTTTCAAATTCAATGGCAGTGAAGATCATGCCTTTGCTTCTTCAGCACAGTGATCAGATTTTCTGGGGAGACATATTTGATTGTTGTTCTTGTTTAGTTCGTAATTTGTGTCTGACTCTTGCAACCCCACAGATTGTAGCCCGCCAGGCTCCTCTGGCCATTGAATTTCCCAGGCAAGAATACTGGAGTGGATTGCCATTTCTTTTTCCAGGGAATTTTCTGGACCCAGGGATCGAACCCGCCTCTCCTGCTTGATAGGCAGGTTCTTTACCACTGAGGGACCTGGGAAACACAGAGGCATATTAGTGTTGGTTCAAATTGTGGATGCCTCTTTTAGTTGGGATAAACTTTGACTCTTTAATCACAATAGCTCTAAAAATTTAGAAAGTCAAAGGGGAAAGACTGGTCAAAGAGTTGTCTATCAAACTATGTAATTTTTACATCACTATCACCACTTCCAGTCATTTGCCTGAGAGTGTTTCCCAGGTTCTGGTCTCCAGAGCTGATGTCACTTCCTCAGTGATCAGGGCAGCAACATACATTCTCACTGTCTCTGTGTCCAATTGTCTGCGGATTCAGTTCACCACAGAGTCAGCAACATAAAGGTGATCTGAAAATTCACTTGCTCTTCCTTTGAGTTCAAGAGAATTACAACCACAATTTCTTTTATATGAGATCTAAAGCAACACATATCTCCCCCCTGGTTTAATGAAGACATGCAAAAATGAAGGAAGCACATATTCTAAAAAGAACAATTTTGTTCAAGTTGTTAATGAATAATTCGTATTTCCTCCAGATGGACTTTCTTTCAGAACAGGAACTGTATCCCTTCTGCTTATGAACATTCATATTACTCTCAACTACTATCATGTCTTCTTTATATCAAGATGCACATTTTCCCATGCTCATCTTGGAAAACAGGATGTGGTTGATCATATTTTCTGAAGATGGACAATGTCTTCTTATAATTGGACTTCTGTTTTCAAAGGGTGAGGTGTGTGCCCATCTCTTGAAACTGAGTGGAAGTTGGTAATTGCCTTGACCAAATGAGTATGTTAGAAGTGTTGTTTTGTGACTTTTCAGCCTACATCATAAAAATCTCATGCAATTTCAGCTTGTTCTCTTAGAAACCTGGCTGCAAGCTGTGAGGAAGCCAAAACAGATTACAGAGGGGGGCCACAGGTGTGTATTCTGACTTGTGCATACAGATTACAGAGTGGGGCCACAGGTGTGTATTCTGACTTAGAACTCAGTGGAGGTTTCCATATCAGTTCAGTTCAGTTCAGTTGCTCAGTTGTGTCCGACTCTTTGTGACCCCATGAATCGCAGCACACCAGGCCTCCCTATCCGTCACCAACTCTTGGAGTTCACTAAGACTCACGTCCATCAAGTCAGTGATGCCATCCAGCCATCTCATCCTCTGTCATCTCCTTTTCCTCCTGCCTCCAATCCCTCCCAGCATCAGAGTCTTTTCCAATGAGTCAATTCTTCGCATGAGGTGGCTAAAGTACTGGAGTTTCAGCTTAAGCATCATTCCTTCAAAAGAAATCCCAGGACTGATCTCCTTCAGAGTGGACTGGTTGGATCTCTTTGCAGTCCAAGGGACTCTCAAGAGTCTCCAACACCACGGTTCAAAAGCATCAATTCTATGATGCCCAGCTTTCTTCACAGTCCAATTCTCACATCCATACATGACCACTGGAAAAACCATAGCCTTGACTAGACGGACCTTTGTTGACAAAACAGTGTTTCTGCTTTTCAATATGCTATCTAGGTTGGTCATAACTTTTCTTCCAAGGAGTAAGCATTTTTTAATTTCATGGCTGCAGTCACCATCTGCATTGATTTTGGAGCCCCCCAAAATAAAGTCTGACACTGTTTCCACTGTTTCCCCTTCTATTTCCTATGAAGTGATGGAATCAGATGCCATGATCTTCATTTTCTGAATGTTGAGCTTTAAGCCAACTTTTTCACTCTCCAATTTCACTTTCATCAAGAGACTTTTTAGTTCCTCTTCACTTTCTGTCATAAGGGTGGTGTCATCTGCATATTTGAGGTTATTGATATTTCTCCCAGCAATGTTGATTCCAGCTTGTGCTTCTTCTATCTCGGCGTTTCTCATGCTGTACTCTTCATATAAGTTAAATAAGCAGGGTGGCAATATACAGCCTTGACGTACTCATAGAGCAGTGCTAATTTCTAGGTTTGTAAGTAAGGATGGCATAGGTGGTTTTATCTCCAGTTTTTGTGTCATTGCCAGGCTTAGAGCCATTGGGATTTGAAGTCCTTCAATCTGGAACAGAGAAAAGCCAACACTTTTGTGTCTTGTTTGAATTTCTGACCCTTGGAATTGTTGAGTATAATAAAAGCCTCTTCTATATCACTAAATATTATGTTGGTTTGTTCTACTAATGGTAACTGGAACAGAAGTCTTACAACTGATAATGTGTGGTGTCTTAATGGGCTAAGCATTTTTTTTTCTTGATATATTTGACAATCTGTAGCACCTTAGATTCAGTGAAATGCAGTGAGAATGAAAAGTGATTACATGGTGGTAACAACAATGTCCAAAGACAGTAATCCCATTTTTGTGTACTTTATGGAGAATGCCTTATATGTAATCAGTGTATACCAAAACTGGAAATTCTGGGTCTAAAAGTCTGCAGTTAGCAAATGTTAATATAAACTTCTCTCAAAAAATAACTGTATTAATTTACAGAGATTGAAACATTCCATGATGATTCTAGTCTGTTCACATCCTCTCTATTCCTTGATATCTGCTCCTTTTATCTTTTTGTAACTCAAATATACATAAGATCCTTAATGTATATCTTCCTGATATCACTTACAGTGAAATTCCTTTTGTGTTATTATTGACCTTTTAAGTGTCTTTTGTGTATGTGAACTTAGTGCTCATATCTGTCTCTGACTGTAGAAAGATGGTTCAAGCCACTTTTTGGTAAAGCATATGATACTAACCTGTTCCAAGAATACAGAAGGCAGACTGATGGAATACCTCATGGAAGGATCCACAAGATCATGGAGGATCCACAAGATCATCCAGGACAGTGGAAGTTCAATGTTCAGAGCCTCCCAAGCTTATTTAGTGTGTTACTGGTTATGGAAAATTAGTCTGAATCAGTGAGGGTCAGAATTTATGGGAGATAAACCGCTGCCTCCAGGTTCAGCAGTTCTATCAGGCTGAGATGGCTGTGTGAGTATAGAGGCCAATGTGGATTAAAGTCATGCATACTTCCTATGAGCAAGACCATCATCCATCCCATAATTTTACAGTTTTCAAAATGACTACAGAGTAAGGAGACATACACCCAGGCATGAACACAGTTATCACTCTTAGCAACTTAGCTTACTTTTAGCCTGGTCCAGCACATTCCTGGACCTAGAGCTGTAGACTTGAGACAATGATTAAGAACCCAGATGCCTCTGGGAATTACACTGACAGTCTCTTACAGTATCTAGAGTACTTGGTCTGTAAACATATCTATTCACTTTTACATTTTTTTTTCTTGAAGTTTTCTTATTCTTGCTGCTTCTGCTTATGCTGGTAAGTCACCTCAATCATGTCTGACTCTGTGTGACCCCATAGATGGCAGCCCACCAGGCTCCCCCATCCCTGGGATTCTGCAGGCAGGAACACTGGAGTGAGTTGCCATTTCCTTCTCCAATGCATGAAAGTGAAAAGTCAAAGTCACTCAGTTGTGTCCAACTCTTAGTGACCCCATGGACTGCAGCCCACCAGGCTCTTCTGTCCATGAGATTTTCCAAGCAAGAGTGCTGGAGTGGGGTGCCATTGCCTTTTCCGTCTTATTCTTGGGTATTCAGATATATTATGGATATCAATCCTATGCATCACACATATTTTATAACTATTTGCTTCTAATTCCTTGAATATTCCTTGTTCATTTTTTAAAATTACAATGACGTTTTTTAATATATTTAACAATAATAAAATTTCTTGAGTTACCCTTACAAAATGTATTCTGATATTTTTTTGTATTTAATTCTATTTTTGAATATACATTTTTATTTTAAATTTTATTTATTTATTTATTGTTTTAAATTTTATTCTTACTTTATTTTACTTTACAATACCATATTGGTTTTGCCATACATTGACATGAACCCACCACGGGTGTATATGAGCTCCTAATCCTGAATGCCCCTCCCACCTCCCACTCCATATAATCTCTCTGGGTCATCCCTGTGCACCAGCCCCAAGCATCCTGTATCCTGTATTGAACACAGACTGGTGCTTCGTTTCTTACATGATAGTATACATGGTTCAACGCCATTCTCCCAAATTATCCCACCCTCTCCCTCTCCCTCAGAGTCAGAAACTCCGTTCTATACATCTGTGTCTTTAAAATTTGAAGTAATTAAACAGCTTGATCTTTATGTCTATGTGTTTTGTATCCTGGTTCAGACTGTTTTTCCTATCTTACTATACTGTAAGTTCCTCTACTTTACTTCCCCACCCTACTATTATAGACATTTCTTTCCTACTTCCTCATGTCAGCACCATAAATACACACATATTTGTTTCCAGACCAAGAAAAAAAAAAACCACACAACACAAACACACATTTATCTCTTTAATACATTCAAAATGTTTTGTGTGATTGCTGTGTGGCTGAGCTGTAAAATTCGTCTTTAAAAATTACTGAATAGCTGCTGCTGCTGCTAAGTCACTGCAGTTGTGTTAGGCTCTGTGTGACCCCATAGATGGCAGCCCACCAGACCCCCTCGTCCCTGGGATTCTCCAGGCAAGAACACTGGAGTGAGTTGCCATTTCCTTCTCTAATGCATGAAAGTGAAAAGTGAAAGTGAAGTTGCTCAGTCGTATCTGACTCTTAGCGACCCCATGTACTACAGCCTACCAGGCTCCTCCGTCCATAGGATTTCCCAGGCAAGAGTACTAGAGTGGGATGCCATTGCCTTCTCTGACTGAATAGCTAATTATTCTTAAATTCTATTGAATAAACTCAATATTAGTCACTGATGTGAACTGCCTTCTCTGTCATATAATAAACTTGTTTGCATGAGCAGCTATATAGTTAAACATCTATTGCTCATTCCTCTATGCCCAGCATAGCCACAAATGCTAAATATTCATTAGCTTATTAGTCTTCACAATAGCCCTTTGATTTGTTTGCATTATGTTCATACTTTTCATATGAAGGAATCAGGGTATAATATGATCAGTGACAATTCACAAAACCCTACACTTCATGAGTATCAGTGCAGACAGGAAGTACAGTTAGGAAATATGAGTATGAGCATACTTTAGAAATACAGTGGAAAAGGAAAGAGAGAATGAGAGAAAGCTTTTATCATAAGAAATTTATCTGTAGGAAAATATATGAATAAGTTCCTAAGATGAAAGGATAAGATATGGAGCTATGGGCAAGGCAGCCTCATGGGAAGAGTTAGTGATAGATCAAAGCATTTTGATAACATTTTTGAGCCACTGAATCCACACAGAATTAGAATATTTGTTATTTTCATATTCCAGTTTCCTTTACTCCTAAAGGTAATGTTGGTTGCTTTTCTTGCATTTGGAGCCAAAATAATCTCAGTTGAAAAAAAGATTTGTAATTGCTAAACACAAAATGAAGTATTTCTGCCAGAAACAAAGAGTATTAGACTTACCTCAATAAAAAATCAGCCCATATTTTGTGAATCAACTGGGGGATATTCTGTCAAACTTTGTTAACTTGACTTCCCAGAGCTGGAGGATTAAATGCAACAAGAGTCATATTCTGCCACTTATGGAGCCTCTATTTTCCGTCACAGAAAATATGGTGTTGAAGCTGAGATATGAAATGTAACCTGGCTACACCTGTAAGGGGAAAACTTGGGGGATCTTAAGCAAGAAAGTGATACAATCTAATTTATATTTTTCAAAGATCACTCTGGTTGTTGAGTGGAGAACTGATACGGAATGTGGCAGAAGGCAAGAATGTTACTGAGACCTGCTGGGATTTAAATCCAATTTAAAAATTGATTCCCAATTTTTAAACAAATGAATGAAAGAACTGTTTTTAACTAAGAAAATATTGAAGGAGAGCAGGTTGTAGGGAAGGAAATCAGGAATTCTCCTTGGAACATGTTAAATTAAACATCCTTATCGGAAGGCAAGGGCATAGCTTGAAAGCTTCACTTCCTTTTCAGGTACCTAAATTGCTGCTGTGGTCATGCTCTTTGCCTCCACTCCAACATTCCTGATGGACAGCCTTCTCTTTCAGGTCTTCTATTCTCTCTGTTTTGTTGTGTTTGGTGAGTTCAGGGCTGATATTTTTCTTCTCACAGGACACTAGTCTTTTTCCTGTTTTGTAGCCATTGGAGAAGGTTAGTAAAAGGTCCTGAACTGACTGATAGTTTGAAGAATCACCTGCCTTTTTCCAGTCCTCACCAAGGGAGGGAAGGGAAGCCTGCATTCCAGCAAGACCAGCTCTTCCCAGCTCCCACTCAAAGTTGGCTGCCATTTCCCTTTCCTCCTTATTTCTGAGCCTTCTCCTCTGTTGCGGAAAGGTCTACCAAAAGCTACCTGTGAGGACTGTTATTATTGTCTCAGGAAACCAGAAAGAGTCATCCCAATAGTCAAAAGGGACCTGTTTATCCCTAAAACTACTCCAGTACTCCCACCAAGCCCAGCTGGAAACATTCTGCCTCACCACATAGCCACACAGCTTTCCCACATTGCCAATTGTGGATACAATTCTGGAATACTGTGTTCCAGAATTCAGTATAATTCCCCTTTCTGGAATACATCCTTTATTATACCAGGAAAAGAAACAAATCTGCCCAATCATCCTACCAAGGCACAGTTATCTACAGAAAAACCCACTGTATAAGGAAGCCTTCCTGCAATTTTCAGAAAGGTCCAGACCTCATATATAGAGCAAAGGACCCACTCATCCACATCAGTCAAGGGCACTGTCTTTAGGACTCTCCCTATGATAATATTTAGAAAATTATCAATACAAGAGCTATGTGACTCTCCCTGTGATAACTCAAGGACACCATTCTAAAATTACTACTTTCTTGTTGTTCAGTCGCTAAGTCCTGTAGGACTCTGCTTCCTCATGGACTGTAGCACACTAGGCTCCTCTGTCCTTCACTATCTCCTAGAGTTTGTTCAATTTAATGTCCACTATGTCGATGATGCTATCTAACCATCGCATCTTCTGTCATCCCCTTTTCCTCCTGCCATCAATCTTTCCCAGCATCAGGTGGCCAAAGTATTGGAGCTTCAGCAGCAGCCCTTCCAATGAACGTTTTTGACTGCTTTGATCTCCTTGTAGTCCAAGGGACTCTCAAGAGTATTCTCTAGCACTACAATTTGAAAACTTCCGTTCTTTGGTGTTCAGCCTTCTTTATGGTCCAACTCTCACATCTGTACATGACTACTGGAAAAGCCACTGCTTTGTCTGTGTGGACTTTATCAGCAAAGTGATGTTTCTGTTTTTTAATACACTCTCTATGTTTATCACAGCTTTCTTTCCAAGGAAGAACATCTTTTAATTTAATGGCTGCAGTCACTGGCTGCAGTAATGCTGGAGCCCGAGAAAACAATATATGCCAGTTTATACTTTCTCCCTTCTACAGTGAAGGGATTCAGCCTGTGAATCTCTCTGTTTTGTAGTTCATTTATATAATTTCTTTTTAGATTCCACAGTAAGGGATGTCATATATATTTTTTCTTCTCTTCCTGACTGACTTAACTTATGACACTCTCTAGGTTCATCCATGTTACTCTCAATGGCATTATTTCATAATTTTTAATGGCTGAGTAATATTCCTCTGTATATATGAAAAGAGTATCAGACTATCATAATTGGAGTGCACAATTGTGGTCACTAAATTCCCAGTGGCAACCAGGGCTGTGGGGGTGGTTAAAAATATTTCCTAGCAGAAATAAAGTCAAATGATATTTTATGGGAGATTTCAGAAAAGAGAAAAGGCATGAAAGAAGCCTTAAACATATGAAATAACATGATCTACTCAAGGAACTATATTCATCTTGTTCTGTCCTAGATATCCTATGGTGGATACTGTGTATCCTTTTTTTTTTAAAATTTTATAAATCTCAATAATAATAATAATAGAAAGTTTTAGGTCATCTTTGTTCAACAATGGCAAGCTTCCCTATTAGAACCAAAAAAATCTTAGATGACCTCTGAGGGCCTGAGCTGACCAAGGGTCAACCTTCTGCCTTCCATGTGTGTACAAGCATGTGTTCTTCACACACATGTCAGAGATAAGCAGAGATAATTACTACATCATCAAAATATTCTGCTACATGTCATATATATAGGTACCCAAATTCAATGGGGAGAAGGCAATGGCACCCCACTCCAGTACTCTTGCCTGGAAAATCCCATGGACAGAGGATCCTGGTAGGCTGCAGTCCATGGGGTTGCTACTAGTCAGACACGACTGAGTGACTTCACTTTGACTTTTCACTTTCATGCATTGGAGAAGGAAATGGCAACCCACTCCAGTGTTCTTGCCTGGAGAATCCCAAGGACAGGGGAGCCTGGTGGGCTGCCATCTATGGGGTTGCGCAGAGTCAGACATGACTAAAGCGACTTAGCAGCAGCAGCAGCAGCAAATTCCATGAATGATGGAGTTCAGTTATAATAATGGCCAGTGATATTGACCAACTTCACTTTGGGTTATAGGATCACTGTCAACACAAACACATAAACACACAAAGAATAAATGGGCAAGACAGAGAAAGAGTCTCAGAGAACAGACAGAAAATAAAATATGGCAGAAGAATTCTAGTATCTGTATTGACTGCTTTGAAACTGATTCTATAAAAACTTTCCCAAGTTGCATGTTGTATCTTTTGGAAATAAGACACTAAGCACAGCCAACCCATTCCATTCTGTGGGCTAAGTCCCAAGTATAACCATGTCTATTCAGTGACAAGGGCTGCTCAGTATATAACTTAAAGATACCATTGTTCTGTTCATCTTTATTAAGAAAGCTGCCTGATTTTTCCCATCACAGAGTTGACAACATTCCAGAGCTTCCTCCAAGATGCTACTCAGTGGACTTGTTGGCCCTGAACTCAGTTCAAGGCCCATTTTCTGGTAAGAATAAAGGGAGAGGGTGCTGAGATACTGCTTCAGACTTGAAAGATCACACAGTGAGGGAGCTGGTAAAGAGGAGACATATATGAAAAGAAAGGTGAACTTCAAAGTTCTTAAGACAAGGACAAGCCCCTTTACATCCTCACTGATGCCAAGGCCTCGCATTTTATTCCAAGTGCTGTTTGAGCCCAATACAGAACTTTAACCAGAAGAATGGCAAAGTAAAATCTGTGTTTTCACAAAAATCACTCTGTCTGTAATGAAGGATGAATTACAAAAAGACAAGACTGGAACAGAGAAATTCCCTCATGAAGATGCTATGGTAATTGAGGTAGGCAGTGGATGACAGTGGCCTTGCTAGGGAATGCCAGATGGATGGAGGAAGTGAAGCCCATTCAATGCTTTCTCAGAGAGAGAGAGAATCCCTCCTCTCTACATGGACATACAGCAATTCCAGGGCCCAGGGCTCTCAATTTACTCCCACCCACATTTAATATTTCTATGTACTATGCCCAATATCAGCAAGATTGTATCCATCTGTTTACTCTTGGTCCTACAACCTTGAGAACCATGTTAATATATATACAGTATTTCATGAATTAAGAGGACAGAAGGACACTACAATATGACATTGAAATACCCCAGCACTTAACCTAAATTAGCATTAGGGTTTGAGGGATCCCAGGCAGGACCAGAGAGCTGAATCCTCAAAGGATTGATCCTTGAAAGAGAAGCAGTTTTGCCACCCCTTCATGTCTTCCTCCCTTTGTAACAGCATCACAGATTGGGGTTCAATAGTTAACTTATGATATACTAAGGCATATATATGGAATTTAGAAAGATGGTAACTATAACCCTGTATGTGAGACAGCAAAAGAGACACAGATGTATAGAACAGTCTTTTGGACTCTGTAGGAGAGGGCGAGGATGTGATGATTTGGGAGAATGGCATTGAAACATGTACAATATCATATGTGAAATGAATTGCCAGTCCAGGTTTGATGCATGATACTGGATGCTTGGGGCTGGTGCACTGGGATGACCCAGAGGGATGGTATGAGGAGGGAGGTGGGAGGGGGGTTCAGGATAGGGAACACGTGTACACCCATGGCAGATTCATGTTAATGTATGGCAAAACCAATAAAAAAAGTAAAAATAACAAACAAACAAACACACAAAAAACAAAAGTTAACTTAGAGAATATATAGGCTATGGCTGGAAACGTCCGTTTCCCTGTAGAATGGCTGTGAGCCCTGAAGAATTTAGAAAGTACTCTGTTCTTCAATTTCCACTTCTTTATCTAGAAGACAGCAATGAAGGTTTTTCAACTGTACAATCGTAAAAACAATTAATCCTTAATCAAATCAATCCTTTTTGTTTAGAGTAACAACTTTTCATTTCTCTGGCATCTTACTAATATCACTGTCTTGTCATAAACTGATTCATGTTAGAGCTCCTAAAGATAAACATAATCCTTTACCCAACCTTAATCGCAGGGCTATGAGCAGGGCCAAACTTTAATAACAGAGATGTCCATCTTGGATAACATAGTAGTGTTTTTATTCACTTTGTGCAAAAATGTTTCCTAAGAATCAACTATCAACTATTTTCTACTTCCTCACTATTCATCTTTTTGAATATATGGTTTAAGCAAAAAGCAAAGAGGTGGAGTTTAGGTTCCCTTTCTTTATGTTTCTCTATGCAATTTTGTTTCTGTACTTAATTAAAATTGTCCACAATTACCGAGTGACTTTTGTGTGAGTTATCACTTTATCTTCCTCTACCTCTTATTATTGTTTGGTCTCAGAGCAGGATGGTTCCATGTATGCACTCAACTGGAGAGACTTGGAATCACAGAGGTCAAGTGATTTCAGTGACCCCAAATACAGCTAGCAAGATAACTGACATGGATAATCCCTTTGCTTTTCTGCTGTCTTTGGAGGCATCCTCTGATGATTCTAAGCACCTTTTTTTGTGGCCAAATTGAAGACAAATGTTTATCTCAGGATCAAATAACTAACACACAATATCACCAGTAAATGGATGAACAAAACACTACAAAATGAAGCTGAAGGTAAGAGGGAAGTTGACAGATGAGAAGCAGATCCAGGGAGAAAGTGACTATCTGATATGATCATCTCTGGCAAGAGATGAAAATGAGGTGGGAGCCTTCTATCACTAAATTCTTCTATTCTTGTGCCATGTAGAGAACCAAAACCAGGGATCCTCTGAGCAATTTCAGAGACCTCCTGAGAGACGTGGAGCATCACCATCTAGATCTCCTGGTGGTGAAAACCTAGATGGTCAGCCTCAGCAGAAGCCACCTCCACAAGGAGGTCAGCCTCAGCAGGGACCACAACCAGATGATGAACGTTAGCAGGGAAGACCTCCATCAGCTTTCCTCATAATAGCCATTCTCCCCCACCTCCTGCTGGGAAGGATTAGTGACCCTTATCCCCAGGGGATAGCTCACAAAGACCTCCACAAGGCCCACAAACCCAGCAATCTGGAAATTTAATAACAGGTATAATTCAAGCTCACTAATCCGTACAGGTCTCAAACATTTTAGTGAATCACTGAATCAACTGGAAACATGTTGTCATTTCATAGTCCTCAATCCAGTTCTAAAGATTTCTATTCAGAAATTTGAAAGAGAGTAGCAATACCATGTATTTTTTAAGCCAGCTTATTCTCTCTCATCTTTCACCTTCATCGAGAAGCTCCTAAGTTTCTATTCACTTTCTGCCATAAGGATGGTGTCATCTGCATATCTGAGGTTATTGATATTTCTCCCAGAAATCTTGATTCCAGCTTGTGCTTCATCTAGCACATCATTTCTCATGATGTACTCTGCACAGAAATTAAATGAGCAAGGAGACAATATACAGCCTTGATGTACTCCTTTCCCTATTTGGAACAAGTCTGTTCCATGTCTGGTTCTAACTGTTGCTTCTTGACCTGAGTGCAGGTTTCTAGGGAGACAGGTAAAGTGGTCTGGTATTCCCATCTCTTGAAGTATTTCCCACAGTTTGTTGTCATCCACACAGTCAAAGGCTTTAGCATAGTCAATGAAGCAAAAGTAGATGTTTTTCTGGAGGAATTCTCTTGTCTTTTCTACAGTCCAACGGATGTTGGCAATTTGATCTCTGATTCCTCTGCTTTTCTAAAATCAGTTTGAACATCTGGAAGTTCTCAGTTCACATAATGCTGAAGCCTTGCTCAGAGAATTTTGAGCATTACTTTGCTAGTGTATAAGATAAATGCAATTATGCAGTAGTTTGAGCATTCTTCGCATTGCCTTTCTTTGGGATTGGAATGAAAACTGACCTTTTCCAGTCCTGTGGCCGCTGCTGAGTTTTCCAAATTTGCTGGCATTTTGAGTGAAGCACTTTCACAGCTTTGTCTTTTAGGATTTGAAATAGCTCAGCTGGAATTCCATCACCTCCACTAGCTTTGTTCATAGTGATGCTTCCTAGGGCCCACTTGCCTTCACACTGCACAGTGTCTGGCTCTAGGTGAGTGATCACAGCATTGTGGTTATCTGGGTCATGAAGACCCTTTTTGTATAGTTCTTCTGTGTGTTCTTGCCACTTCATCTTAGTACCTTGTGCTTCTGTTAGGTTCCTACCATTTTTTGTTCTTTATTGTCCCCATCTTTGCATGAAATGTTTTCTTGGTATCTCTAATTTTCTTGAAGAGATCACTCATCTTTCCCATTTTATTGTTTTCCTTTGTTTCTTTGCATTGTTCATTTAGAAAGTCTTTCTTATCTCTCTCTGCTACTCTTTGGAACTCTGCATTCAGATGAGGATATCTTTCCCTTCTTTACCTTTCACTTCTCTTATTTTCTAAGCTGTTTGTAAGGGCCTCCTCAGACAGCCAAGATGCAATGAAGATAATGGCATCTGGTCCCATCACTTCATGGCTAATAGATGGAGGAACAATGGAAACAGTGACAGACTTTATTTTCTTGGGCTCCAAAATCACTGCAGATGGTGACTGCAGTTATGAAGGTAAAAGATTCTTTCTACTTGGAAGAAAAGCTATGACAAATCTAGACAGCATATTAAAAAGCAGGGACATTACTTTGCTGACAAAGGTCTGTCTAGTCAAAGCTATGGCTTTTCCAGTGGTCATGTATGCATGTGAGACTTGGACCATAAAGAAGCTGAATGCCGAAGAATTGATGCATTTGAACTGTCACGTTGGAGAAGATATGAGACTCTCTTGGACTGCAAGGAGATCAAACCTATCAATCCTAAAGGAAATCAATCCTGAATATTCACTGGAAAGACTGATGCTGAAGTTGAAGCTCCAGTACTTTGGCCACCTGATGTGAAGAGAAGACTCATTAGAAAAGACCCTGATGCTAGGAAATATTGAAGACAGGAGGATGAAGGGGCCAACAGAAGGGATATGGTTGGATAGTATCAGTGATTCAATGTACATGAGTTTGAGCAAGCTCTGGGAGATGGTGAAAGACAGGAAAGCCTGGTGTGCTGCAGTCCCTGGGCTCCCAAATAACTGGACACTACTGAGAGACTTGAAAAATGACAACAACAACAACAACTGTATTTTTGAGAAACATGGACCATAAGCTGCCTTTTCCCTAATGATTACTACTTGTCTTAAAGCTGTTTGGTAATGAGGAAATAGAGTGGTGGTGCCTTGTGGTCCTCTCTTCTCTTCCTCCTCAGGTTCAGTGATTTCCCATTTCAAGTTTCCTCCTGACTAGATCTCAGATCCAGTGTCCCTGATGAATGATACCAAAAAATTCTACTGCTGAGTCATGTAGTTTTAACATATTGCTGATATATGCTCATGTTAGAAAAAAAAACACAAACAACTAAACAAAAAGTATGAGGCTAAATTTTAATGGCCTATCATATCCTACCTCTTCAGTTTCTTATCCCAAATCCACCACAGTTAATCTTTTGAACATCCTCTTGAAAGGATTTGTGCCTTGCTGTTGTTTAGTTGCTAAGTCACGTCCGACTCTTTGCAACTCCGTGGACTATAGCCCACCAGGCTTCTCTGCCCTTGGGATTCCTGGGCAAGAATGCTCCAGTGGGTCACCATATTATTCTCCATGTGCACATGTGCTTGGTCGCTCAGTTGCTCAGTCACATATGTATATGTGAGTAACATTGCAGTACAAATGAAAGTAGCAGAGCATTTTTAATCAACTATACTGTGATATAAAATAAAAATGAATGAAAAGCCAGCAGAAGTAAAACTTCAAATTAACTGATCCTCTTGTTAGGAAAGAGCTCCAGGAGTTGGTGATGGACAGGAAAGCCTGGTGTACTGCAGTCGATGGGGTCACAAAAAGTCGGACACGACTGAGTGATTGAACTGAACTGAACTTGCTAGGAAAAGTGTTTCCAGGTGCCCATTTCTTTGAACCCACTATATCCCATTTCCTTTTTAAAATTATTGCTCAATTTTTTCCCCTCCCTAGATGCCCTACCATTCTTTAACAAACCCGAGTGTGTCTCATAACAGAAGTAGCATGATATATTGTATAAATCAAAGAATTTGGATAAATCATATCAGACAAATCTTTTCTAAGAATAGAATGGAAGACCATCAGAATACCTCATAGAGTCATCAGCACTCCACAGGGGAAGTTCAGTGTCTGGAGTCCCCAGAGCCTCTCCAGTGTGTTCCTGGTTATGGATGAAGTGCCTGAATTGTGAGCGTCAGGATTTCTGGAAGATCAGCTGCTCCCTCCAGATTTCAACAGTTTACAAGTCAGGCTGAGATGGCTGTATGAATGTAGAAGCCAATGTGGATGAAAGCCACACAGACCTCCTATAAGCAGGGCCACCATCCATTTCATAGTTTTATAGTTTTCAAAAGGACTACAACTTCTGCCTGCAATGTGGGAGACCTGGGTTTGATCCCTGGGTCAGGAAGATCCCCTGGAGAAGGAAATGGCAACCCACTCCAGTATTCTTGCCTGGAGAATCCCATGGACGGAGGGGTTGGTGGGCTACAGTCCACGGGGTTGCAAAGAGTCGGACACGACTGAGTGACTCAACTTTCAACAAATAAAGAAGCATATACCGAGACACCAGCACAATTATCATTCTTAGCCTTTCAGCCTAGTCTTGACTAATCCAGTACATTTCCAGACAGAGCTGCAGACTTGACACATTGACCAGAAACCGAGACAACTTTGGGAATCACCCTGGCAGTTCCTTATAGCAGCCAGAGTGCCTGGTCTGATTTCATACTTATCCATTTCATGTTGGTTACTTTGTGGTTTAATGCTTGCTTTTTTTATATATTGTGGGTATCAGTGCTGTGTGATACATATATTATAAATATTTTTCTTCTAAATCTTAAATATCTTTTAACTTTGTTAATGGTGTTTTATCATTGTAAAACCTTTCTTTGAGAGGTTTTTGTCATGACCTCCTATATACTGTTATGTTCCTCTGTCCATAGATCTTCAGGAACTCTATCAGGCCTAATCCCTTGAATCTACTTGTCACTTCCACTGTATAATCATACGGGATTTGATTTAGGTCATGTCTGAATGCCCTAATGGTTTTCCCTTCTTTGATTAATTTAAACCTGAATTTTGCAATAAGGAGTTCATGATCTGAGCCAGTCAGCTCCTAGTCTTGTTTTTCTGAATGTATAGAGAATCTCAATCTTTGGCTGCAAAGAACATAATCAGATCTGATTTGGTTATTGACTATCTGGTGTTGTCCATGTGTAGAGTTGTCTCTTGTGTTGTTGGAATAGGGTGCTTGCTATGACCAGTGTGTTCTATTGACAAAACTTTGTGAGCCCTTGCCCTGCTTCATTTTGTATTCCAAGGCCAAACCTGCCTGTTATTCCGGGTATCTCTTGACTTCCTAATTTTGCATTCTAATCCCCTATGATGAAAAGGACTTCTTTTTTGGGTGTTCGTTGCAGAAGGTCATATAGGTCTTCATTAACTAGTCAACTTCAGCTTCTTTGATTGGGGCAAAGACTTGGATTACTGTAATTTTGAATGGTTTGCCTTGGAAATGAACCAGATTATTCTGTTCTTTTTGACATTGCACCCAAGTACTGCATTTCTGACTTCTTTGTTGACCATTTCTTCTAAGAGATTCTTGTCCACAGTAGTAGATATAATGTGAAGTGAAAGTTTCTCAGGTGTCCGACTGTTTGTGATCCCATGCACTATAAACAGCCCATGGAATTCTCCAGGCCAGAATACTGGAGTGAAAGAGAGAAGCCTTTCCCTTCTCCAGGAGATCGTCCCAACCCAGGGATCGAATCCAGGTCTTGCACTTTACAGGTGGATTCTTTAACAGCTGAGCCACCAGCATATGATATAGTAGTAGATATAATAAGCATCTGAATTAAATTCACCCATTCCTGTCCAGTTTAGTTCACTGATTTCTAAGATGTCTATGTTCAGTCTTCAGTTCAGTTCAGTCGGTCAGTCATGTCCAACTCTTTGCGATTCCATGAATTGCAGTACGCCAGGCCTCCCTGTCCATCACCAACTCCCAGAGTTCATCCAAACTCATGTGTATCGAGTTAGTAATACCATCCAGCCATCTCCTCCTCTGTCGTCCCCTTCTCCTCCTGCCCCCAATCCCTCCCAGCATCAGAGTCTTTTCCAATGAGTCAACTCTTTGCAGGAGGTGGCCAAAGTACCAGAGTTTCAGCTTTAGCATCATTCCTTCAAAAGAAATCCCAGGGCTGATCTCCTTCAGAATGGACTGGTTGAATATCCTTGCAGTCCAAGGGACTCTTAAGAGTCTTCTCCAACACCACAGTTGGAGAAGCATCAATTCTACAGTGCTCAGCTTTCTTCCCAGTCCAACTCTCATATCCATACATAGCCACTGGAAAAACCATAACCTTGACTAGAGGGACCTTTGTTGGCAAACTAGTTTCTGCCTTTTAATACACTATCTAAGTAGGTCATAATTTTCCTTCCAAGGAGTAAGCATCTTTTAATTTCATGGCTGCAACCACCATCTGCATTGATTTTGGAGCCCAGAAAAATAGTGAGCTACTGTTTCCACTGTTTCCTCATCTATTTCCCATGAGGTGATGGGACAAGATACCATGATGTTAGTTTTCTGAATGTTGAGCTTTAAGCCAACTTTCTCACTCTCCTCTTTCACTTTCATCAAGAGGCTTTTTTGTTACTCTTCGCTTTCTGCCATAAGGGTGGTGTCATCTGCATATCTGAGGTTACTGATATTTCTCCTGGCAATCTTGATTCCAGCCTGTGCTTCTTCCAGCCCAGAGATGATGTATTCTGCATATAAGTTAAATAAGCAGGGTGACAATATACAGCCTTGACGTACTCCTTTTTCGATTTGGAACCAGTCTATTGTTTCA